>JAOEHI010052935.1:18108-44608 GCA_025447815.1 Percopsis transmontana | reverse complement strand
GGGGGGGGGGGGTGGGGAATAAAAAAAAAATAAATTGATAAAAGGATAAAAAAAAAAAAAAAAAAGCACAAGTATAAGAAAAAAAAAAAAAAAAAAAAAAAAAAAAAAAAAAAAAAAAAAAAAAAACTATATAGGTCTTGAGCTCCATTCCAAGTTCCTCACTCAAGTGTGGTTACACCACATCATGCAGTAGTTGTGTCCGGAAGGAACACGAGGTTGTGGGTGTTTTGACGTGCACATGTGCAAGTGAAAATGTAGCAATAAAATGCCTTTTCTTTTCTTTTCAAATATCATGCTATCCTAAATTATGGGATATTCCCACTAAAACTGTAGGGAAAACCTATGTGTGCAGCTCATAAGTATCGGTGTTTAATGCCCTGCCCTGCCACCACTAGTTAATTGTCAGCAATGTAAATAACACACAGTGGCTAATTAAAGTACCGCTTGTAGAAATAACTAGTCATGAGTGATTCATTTAAAAATCAACAAAATTACAGGATTTTCAGTGTAGAAAGATATTATAAAAAAAAGGTTAAAAGAAGGTTATAATAAGAAATCCTCATAGCCTCAAAATGTAAATCAGATTTTAACTTCAGTCCCACTTTAAAAACCATGACCTCTGTGACAGACAGTCATTCGTGTCTTCTGACAATCGTACATCCAATCCTGTCAACCAAGAAGCAGAACATTACCTCTCACTTTAACCGCAACGCCCCTTATATCAAGCTGGTGCTAGCACCCTGTCCAAGGCACACTGAAAACTGTCCCAGTTCCTCCAGAAAATGGCCAAAAAACACACGCCCAGGACGGTCGCCATAACGTGGTGTCGACTCTTCATCAGCGGTGCGGAGAACTTGGCAGCCGTGGACACACACACCAGGATGACCGTGACGATGGCCAGCAATATGTTGATGCACTTCCCCAGCAGGACTCTGGCATCCCGGCTCTCCAGCTGGACCACCTGCTGCTGCTGCTGCTGCAGCTCCAGCTTGGACACTCGCGTCTGACACGACTCCAGGGCTTCCTGCACCGAGAGAGAGGGGGGGGTGTAACCGTCAAACAGGCTGCCAGTGCAGCGTTAACTTAAAGACACAGGGGCAGGTGTGCGTACGTTAGGGAGCGCAGCGTAAACAGCGACTCGGCCAGGCTGTGCCCGTTCATTTCACTTTGGATGTACCGAACCTGCGGCTCGTCACGTAATCAGCGCTCTGATTTCTTCCAGTCACTGTATTATTGCATGACTGCTTGATCTGTAGCGCTTGATGACTTCTTGTTCACTTAGTTGAAAATTCCTGTGGCGAAATCCTCTCAGCCCATCTACTAGGTTTGGGTAGGGACGCTATAGTCTCTATAAATCATTTCTATAAGTGAAATGTAATTTCCTTATACATCAAAAATCCAAACCAAATTCTCAATGATGATGGAGTGGGTGCTGCCAAAAGGCGTGTTTTGACCGAGGTACAGTAAAATACAACTACCAATGGCATGTCAGTAAATCAAATCAGCAAATCAAATCAGCAAATCGGGGGGAAATTGCCAATTCTGCCCACACCATATGGAAGTAATGTGGACAAAATGGAAGGTTTTAAAATACTGAAATTGTAATATTTCAGTGAGGTACACACCAAAAGTTCCATTAGAGGTTACACAATATTAGCCTGGTTAAAACATCCTGATATTGCAAACTCTGCCTGTACAATTTGCTTCACTAAATATCTGGGAACTCTCAGCAAGGCGGTGCCAATAAATGTCAATCAAATCATTAGCAGGCGACTGGACCACCTTTTAGCTAATCAGAACAAGCCCCATGGGGGATCATTTTCTGATGACAGGCTCTTATTTGCTGCCTGCACCAACTGCATTACCCATCTGGATGCTGATTGGTTGGCGGTTCTCTACCGATTGTTTTCGATTGTAGAATTCCCAGACAGAAGCAGAGCAAATAGCAAAACCAGAAAGTTTTTAACCAGATAAACATACTATACCTGTTTACCTTGGCTAATGTTCCACTGAGCATAAAGTATCTAGGTATTGGTAAAGAGAGCTGGAGTGAGACGCAGTGAGAGCTCATAAGTCCGTTTAATGATAAAGCTTAACAGAGAGCGTCTGCGTGTACCTGTATATCTCTGGCCCTCTCAGCAGCCTGGTACGCCACCCTCTCCTCAATGCTAGCGAGCTCTTGCTTCAGGTTAGCCATTTCATTCTGGTGAAGCTCTGTCATGTCATTCAGCTGGTCCTCCAAGCGTTCAAACCTAGCAGAAAATATGGGAGTATTGGGTTACATGAAGTGTTGGCTTTTGAATTGGAGAAAGTGACATTTGTTTGTGTTGTTTTTTTAGACATGGAAGTGGAGCTGAAAAGTGCCATCCACCAATAGTGGCATCCACTGTTTTTGACACAAAAGCACTGGCTTGTTTCATACGCAATGATTTCTGCATCCTGCCCGCATTGCTACATTGGAATTGTATTTCCTTTGCTATGTCGTTTGAAGAATGAACAGAAGTTACAGTTCATTCTATAGTATTTGATGCAACATGGGCAGTTAGGATGCAGTGTCATTCATTCACATTCACCTCAGTGATGTCCTAGATATAAAGGCCCTAAACTCGTATAGCATATACACACAAATAATCAATGGTGGACCTAAAGCAAAGTATAGTATCAAAATTTCATAATTAAGTCAAAAAATCCTTCAATTATATTCTTTTACTGATCGTTGGGCATAGACCTGCTATGTGGCGGAGTGATACAATGGAGATAGTCCCAGTGAAAGGGTTTTACATTATGTTTGCTTTAGGTACATCAAAGATTATGTTTAAGGGCTTTGTTGCTGAATGTTGAATAACATAATTAGGGAATCCATGGAAATAGACCTGTATTTCTCCTCCTGCATCGTTTGGTGGATGGCACCATATTCTCTTTTGAACTGGGCCTTGAACTCTTCCAAGTCCTCCTCCAGCTGGCTTTGGGCCTCCCGGATCTCCTTCACCTCCTCCAAGCTCAGGACCAGTGTGCTCTGGATGTCTGCTCCTGGCCCATGCCCCTGAGTCTGCGAGCCTGAGCCCCCTGCCCCCGCTGGGTTCCCATTACTGTCTGCTGATATGGAGGCACTCCCCGAGGAGCACTCGTCGTCGCTGGGATACTTGGGCTTGGCCACCATGCTGGTGCTGCTGCTCAGCCCCTTCCCCGCGCCATCACTGGTGAAGGGGGTGGGGTTGTCCAGGGAGGTCTTGAGGTGGGCGATGTTGTCGGCACTGCCGAACTTGTTCCGGATCAGGTTGGCAAACTCCCTGGGCTTGCTGAAGAAGAAGGGGGGAGAGAGGGAGACGCCCGGCCCGATGGTCTTGATCTTGTCCATGGTCGGGTGTCGCCCGCTGCCCGTCACGTCCCTCAGCAGCTCCTTGGGCGATTCCCTGGGAATGGTGCTGTGCTTCGTGGGGAGGGAACGGGAGTGGGAGGGGCTGTTGAAGATCTCGATGTCCTTCATTTTGCGGTGGTACTGCTCCAGCTTTTTCTGCATCTGGACGATGTTCTGAGACGACTTCTGGTTCTTCTTCTCGAACACCTGCTTGATGCGCCCCACCTGCTGCTTGTCAGCGCTGTTCACCAGCTTCAGGTACTCGGCAACATTCTCGTCCTGGGCCGTCTGCTCAATCTTTATCTGCTCGGTTACCTTTAGTATCTTCTGCTGCAGGCTGTCCAGAAACGAGCGGCTGCGCTGGACCTCCAAACCCAGTCCTGGACTCTGACGTCCATCGCAGTGGTCCAGGTCAAGGTTGTTTTCTAAGGAAGCCCGGCGCATCGGCACTGGGACGCTAAGGACACTACCTTCACTGCGCCGGTCAACCTACAGGAGGAACACAAACATGCCCTCTAAATAAATGCAATACGTAATAAAACATATTCATCAAATGTCACAAGGATCACGTTAAACTGTTGGAGGGAAATTTCAAGTTTCAGGTGTTTATCTATCAGTTACCCAGTAACACTGTTGCAGGCAATAAAATGCTTGGATGTAAAAGTTAAAAAAGGTAATACTTTGTCAAGAGATTTAAAAAAATACATGAAGAAATTGTACAGTACACTCTCGAATGAGTAACACGAGTCATCTTGAACATAAAAACGTCTCTGCACACATGCAGCCATTTCTAATGTCCTTTGTTTTGCATTTCAAAAATGCAAGGCATTTGGTTTCTTATTTATTTATTTATTTATTTATTTATATGTGTGGCAAGTCCCTGTACTACACTGCGGTAGCCACAGTGTGGCCATCTGGGAGGGAGCGTAATGCTCTTGTTTGGCACATCTGTTATATTTTATCCAAAGCCTAATCCCATTTGTTTATACATACTACAGCAGATGACACCATGGCAATACTGAAATTCCCGCCGTTAACGAGAGAAATGGGGCATGCATTTCCAGGTCACTGATAATGACCACAAGCAGGAAAACCCTACCCCCAGAAATTACGCGCTATTTTACGGTAACATACTTTTGCTCAAATGGACCTGTATTTACTGGAATGAGAGCCAAGTGCATATGTGGGGAACCGAAACACAACAGAATGCTGAGCAAGAATATACTGCTTATGACGACAGAATGTGACACATACATACATTATATATACACACACATACATATACATACATACATATACACACACACACTTAACTCAGGAGGTGACAGGCAGCGGGCGACACCCAACCATGAACAAGATCAACACACACAAAAGGTCTTCCACCTTCCAAACATTGCGTGCTGTACAACCATGCACCAATTCTTATGCAATGGAACACTGCTGGTTTCAAGCACATAAACAGGCCACGCTGAGCCAAGAAAGATTTAGCTTTCAATCCAGCTTAGCATTTCCACATCCCCGCAAAGCGGTTACATATCAGATGGAAGTTGAGCATCGACTGTTACATATCGTGTTCCACTATAGGGTGGAACAGGGCAGAGAGAGCGTACTAGAACTGGTACGCCAGCAAATTGAGAGACAAAAAGGCTGACATTCCCCAAAATGGTTCTGCTTTTCTTTCAAGTTGGATCTATTTTCAGTGATTCAATTATGCATAATAACCACCTGTTCACTTCCTGTTGCGGCTATGCCCTCTCACTCAACTAGACACCACATGTTTGTAAGTGTGATAACTGAGTATAAATGGTATGCCGTCCTTCGAGAACCACACACACACTACCAGGATGTGCTTAGACCATTTATGTATTCAAAACACACAAAAAATTGTTTTACAGGGAGATATGATTATTCAACATCTGCGTATATTTATTCTGCTGACGCAAAACGTATGAGTATTTATGCACATTTTAGAAAATAGCACGGTTGTTTCTGCATGCGAGCCTGTGAGCCTTCAGCCTCTCTCCCAGTCTCCCCCTCTGTGGCATCTGTCCTTCGTGAACACAAGAGTCTTTCTCTGCAGAGAAAGACACAAGATGTCCTGTCTTGCAATGACGCATAGTCTGAGGTACTGTGTCCAATCACATTCAAGATCCAGCCTTCCAACCACCAAATTAGTTTGGTGACAAAACCAAGATTTAAAAAAAAAACTGAATCCTTTTGTCAAACCTGTAGGGTGCACTTTAACCAAAAAAAAAAAACAAGTGTCCAGTGCCATCTTCCATTAAAAGGAAGTGTAGAAAATGCTGGCATCTAAGCTTCTCAGATTACCAAGTCTACTAAATTCCGATTGACAAACACAAAGAGCTGCCTGTTTATCCACAACAGTATGCTAACCCTGTACCACTGGAACTGCCTTAACTCCCCTGACACGCTCCTACAATAAGCCTTTAAACATAATATTTAAGTAAGTAAGTAAGATATTTGACCCAACGGGTGTGACACTGTTGGGTTAACTACCATCTATTTCACTCCCCATTTTCTTTGTCACTGTGGCCTCTGTTGGGCTATCCGTTTGGAGCGTCAAACTGTAAAGTTGGACAGAAGAATGGGTGGAGTCAGAAAGTTCCAATCAGCACTGTGGGGTGGAGTGGGATATTGTTATTGTTTGGATTAAGTGTCATCTTACACAGTATCTAATATACACCTTTAACTTTAAAATGGCTGGTTTCTAGGACAGTCATTCAGACTTCTCTTCTGTCAAGCGTGAGGTGTGCAGGGGAGTCATATAGCAAGATGTCATGATAGCTCTGATTGACACTGAACAAACAAAAGTTTAACTTGTAGCCTAAAGACAATTTAGACCTTCACTTGAGTGGAAGAGCTTTTAAAATATCTATAAAACTTCTGTATTGATTTGCGTCCACTTGGTAGTAGAGAGACAGTTTAGATATAACCTAGAACCCCATTTCATATGTGGATGGAATGTAGGACAGGAAAAACAAACTGAACTAGGAGTAGCCCAAATAACCGAATAATACCGTCCAGATGTTTTAAACATAATGTAGCAGCTTCTATGAGAAATCCCAAGAACCCATCGTGTCATGGTATTTTCAGTGTATTTCTGCAAATGTTGCTCAGGATTTCTCTCCTTGCTCACTCATTCTTGAGAAATTGGCTCTGCTAAATGAAATAGGCACATGCCGAAGACTCTACGATAGACCTGCCCTACTTTAGATTTATTTTGATAATCATCATCATCCTCCTCAGGCAGCAGATTGAGATGAAAGGGTGTCTTTGGAGGTCTTTGCCCCTCCTTTAAATAAGTAGTGTGCATTATTAGGCCACAGGGGGCAGAGTGACAAAAAGGTGGGTTCACACAATAATAGGGTGTGTGCATATTGCATCCAAACAACATAATGTGACGACATAGTTGAAAGCCGTTCTTAGAATGCATGTGCACACTAAATGAGAAAACACCCTTTCTAAAATGAATACTTGCGCAATGAACCTGGATCCTAGGTACGACCGCTAATCAGATTTTTTTTTCTCTGAATAGGAGTGTCAGATAAATGCCTGGCAGGCGAAAAAAAGGACAGGAGGTAGCCTGACCCGCCTGTCTGACTAACATCCTCATCATCTGGTCCTCAACATCTGGTCCGTTGCCTCTAGAGCGACCCAACCTTCCACAGAAACAGCTCTCGCTCAAATTAATTACGAGTCCAATTAAAAAAAAAGAAAGAAAAAAGAAACAGTCCAACTGCCAGAGATGAACCAGGCCGGCTAAAACAGGCCTTCTGAGTTCTGCCAGTTTACGCCAACAAGTCAGGACTGCACACGTTCACACCTACTGCTATCTGACTCATCCATGGTAGCTAGTGTGTCACTATAGTAGAGGAAGAGGGAGAGACGCAGATGGATTGTTTAGCACCGTTTCCAATAGGCTGATCTTGATCAATATAGCCTAATACATACACAGCCCGATCTTCATCATTGGCACCTTCATTAGGGCAGGAGGATGTCCATAAGAGCTCACTGTGCTCCTCAGCTAAGGCTCCTGTCGTGTTACAGCAGTGTATCGGACCTGTTTAACGGGCCCTGTCCTGGCCCGGCAGAGCCACGTAAATATCTAATTGAGTCAATCTCAATTTCAACCAATAAGTGGAAGCTATGGTAGCAGATGAGCCGGCGCTGGTACAGCTCTCATTGACACTTTGTTGCTTAAGGGGGTGAAGTCAGATAGCCGATAGAAGATCATGCTTATCTTGTGCTCTCTCGGATCATTGATCTAGATAGCAATTCCATTTTTCATGCAGCACTTACACTCGTGTGCCCGTGGCACTGGAAGACAGAGGCCAGAATTAGCAGAAATAAAGTATCAGTATCGAAGCACTGGATTGGACCACAAAATTAAATCATTTAAGCACTGGCCCTTGGAAAATCTTAGACTAAATACCACACAGTATTAGGTTAGGGAACAGTGCGTGGCCAAAAGGTGCAGATTGGATCTGTTTGTGAATAAACCTGTCTGCCCACACCTGGTGTTGTGAGGTGAGGTGAGGGCAGGGTGAGTGTTCTACATTTTCTTTAGAAAACAAGACGGTGTCTATCTCAGAGAGAAGTAATGTCTACATGCAAGTTCACGTGATAAAATGCTGACAACCACAAAATCTGTATCAAATGAGGTCATAAGCAGTGTCTCTCACACACACACACACACACACTTCTTGATGTGAACGGACAGCCGACCGGATTGAGGCTGTGTCATGATACTTACTGACACATTGGGATGGCACTTGTGTGGTTTGCTCGTTCTCTCTTTATGCAAGCGCACACAGACCCACACACACAGCGATGGCCCTGGCAAACTCACTGAGATGGAACAAAACCATCCCTTCAGAGGCGAACCACAGAGAGAAAGAATCCTGTGGTTCTTATTGGTATTCCCTCCAGCTGATCCTCATGCAGACAAATACATCTCTCCCTTTGTGTCTCTCTCTAACAGGAAGAGAAAATAAAGACTCTCTCTTCTTTTCATCTGCATCCCACAGATGTCTGCAATGCTTTCATAGCAAAGCCCTGTTTTCACTGGAACAAACAATGAAGCCCACCAGAACAAAAAGGGACAAAACCTAGTTATTACAGTTTGAAGTATTGAGTGTTCTGAGAGACTAGTCTCGAGGGGTTAAGATGAGTCACTTGTTTTAGGACCTATTCTCCATTATTTCACAGTCAAGTTTGTGGAAGAACCAATCAATATCTCATCAATACCCCTTAGCATTTGCTGTTATGCTGTGCCTAGTGTACAACAGGTGAAAAAATTGTTATATAATATAAACGATTGAAGCATATTTACACAGTGTCATAAGTATATGGTCCTGGTGCACTGTGTTGGTTATAAGCTTTTATCTGAAACTCCTCAACTCAACTCAAACTCCTACTAAACTCCTCTACTCAAAAAGGAGGCAGAACATTATACTTTTATTTGATAAATGTCTTTGTAAATGTGCTGATGGAAGGTGTGTCGTAATCTGGGAATAAACTACTTTTGAGACAGGCACTGTGAGTTTCATAAATTAGGATGTATGGTAAATTGTGTTGAATAAAATGTGAACATGGTGTGTCAAGCACCACTGACATGTTGTATACAGACTAGTGTACTTTTGTGCGAGGTGATTAGTCACAAATACTGGAGGAAGTTTGGACATAATGAGAAAGAATCTGTTTCCTTTGACATGTATTCAACGCTCAGGTATGGCTGGGGACATTCCCAAAATTTGTTGGTCTCAATTTCATCATTTATAAAAACACGGGTTTTACCCGTGTTTCCTGATGCCTATACAGGTAAGGACATTAAGATCAACAAAATGATGACGTCGTTTTCGAGTGATGACAATGACAGCGATTCGTACTGGGGGCGTAGACTTTACATTTAAAAGCTAGCATTTACAACACAAACTTTTGTTTTGAAAATGGTTTAAAAAAATAAACGTTTAATAAAGCAGTGTGTTCTATAATCCAATATGGTCTAAATAAATGTATTTAAACATGAAACGTGCCGCTTCATTATATTATCAAATGAAATCATAAGGAGTGAGTCTAAAGACAAAAAGTACAGCAAACTCATTCATTAAACACGGCATAAAAAACAGCGACAGTTAGCAGGCTATGTAAGCAAACGAAATAATTCGACGCGCTAGCTGTTCGCTTCCTATAGAGATTAACAGATACAGTACCGCCTTTACACTACAGCATTAACGTTAGTCCTTACCGAAACAATGTTGCAGAATTACTCATACTCACCATCCGGTTACTGAGGTATTTTTCTACTTCAGATAAACTTCGCACAGATATGCTAGCACTTGGCATAATCCTGTGCTGGGTATGCAGTATATTGAGAAGTTAGAATCAGAACGACTCACAATTCATCCATAATCTTGAACCCATGTCGACCTCTCTGGCCAATCTGTCCAACACGTAACACAAAACACAATGTGCAGGCAAACTCCGCCTACTTTGTCTGCCAAGCCCAAAGGAACGGGACGGAGGGGGGGAGTTAACTCTTTCATCGTGGTAAAATGTCAATACAGTAGACTACGATTTGCTGTTCGTTGTAGTAGTACAATAACAAAAACATCAACGGTAATAATATAATAACGTTAATAATTAACATAACTGAATGTAGGATTTTGCCATAATCGATTTTCATTTTAGTTTCTTTCGGCCTATCCCTCGTACAACTTCATTGAATAGAAACAGAAATTGCCTCAAGCAGTATCGGTCAAACAACTTTCAACCTCTTGGTTAAACCGAAAAGGCCAAGGGCCAATATGGAAAGTAGAACTTGATTGAGTCCCACTGTCCCAGCCTGGATTTTGGGTTAGTTGAGTCCATACATTTTTCTTTGTAGACCAATTAACTCCAAAGATAAATTCTGCAATTTGATATTGTATCAGATTCAGAACATGCTTAACCTTTGCAGATGACTAGTGGTTCGAGTTCACACGTGACGTGCCGTAATCCAATCAAGGCGGGGTCGGTGAAACTTTATTTACTTCTTCCTAATCACAAATAATTGGCGGGAAAGCTTTCGGAGCTAGTTATAGCGGTATTAGAGGGTATACTCTTCTTTGTAAAGTAGTTTAGCTGGTTGGAAATGTTGCCAAGGAATTACCCGTTTGTTGCTCATCTCTTGAATGTTTAAAAATACCTATTTTCTGACAATCAGACCTGTTTTAAAACGACCCAAAATATCCACAGGACTAGTGAAAATTAATGCTTCACCACATTGCCAAGAACTTATTATAATGCAAAGTGGACCCCTCTCTAATTCTACAACACAGCTGGGGTCCAAGTTATGTAAGCCTTACACTATCAAATAAAATGCTTCTTCGAGCATCTTGTTATTCATAGTACATCAATTGTGTGCATATTCAGTATAATTGAGCTAGCCCTAATAGTCTTAGTCTAGTAATAGAGAAAAGCACAATTGAAAGTATTTTTAATTATTTTCAGATGACTTTACAATCATTTAGCAACTACATTAATTAGTCCAAATGAGGGAATCCACATAAGGGCAACCACCATTGCCAGGATAGACTTCTATATACACATTTCTATATACATGATTACTTCATATCCATATTTTGTCAAGTATTTGAGTCATGACGCTGGCCCTTTCCTTTGGATTGACCATAAAATAAATCATTTTACATTAACATCCTCACATTGTGTTTTTCTCAAAAACATTGGATAATAATAATAATAATAACAACAACAATAATAATAATAATAAAAAAAGCGCAAGCAAATGGGAAAGCAGTGAAAAAGAAACTGCCCTCAATAGATCAAAACACAAACGAATGCACAAAATAAAAGGCTTGGAGGGTATGAACCATAAAAGTCTATGTACAATCAAAAGTACAATCTGTTATACAGGTTTCAATAGTTCATGATTTCCCACATTGTTGTGGATTTCTACTTGTCCTCTTTGTGAGCCATGCTCAAGGGGGGGCAATAAGCACTGACCGGCTATTGAAAGGTCATTGCATTGGAGGGATCAAGGATAGGATACATGGAAAAGAAGCTTTATCGCAGCATTGGGATGCAGCAAATTTTCATGAGCCTTTTGGTGAAAAGTCCCAAAAACCCCAAAGTGCTAACCGATGGAGCACCTTAAAAAAAAAAAAATGTTGAAAAGCAACCATTACTTTTGATATGTAACTAATAAAAATGTACAGTAAACTTTGGTGTGAATCATGCCCTCTGTATATTAACAGCTGAAAAGGCATTTGCAGGTGTGTAACAACCAAATACCTTTAATACTACGCAACAGAACATATTGACAAATAATATTGTATAATATTGGCCAAGTGTTTTATTAATATTTATAAATCGGTCTCGGCTAAGATTTTAATTTCGGTGCATCTCTATTTGCCTCGTCTGCTGAGCACTAATTGGATTACGAGTTTATTGACGACGACGCTGGTGAGGTCAGACACAAGAGACGACCTGGCTGTTATAATCGGTGGACTCCATCTTCAGGATATAAGGGATGATGCTGTCAATTTGGACATTGCCAATCAGTCCGGCAAAAAACAGCTCCTCTGTGACAGCTGCACTCATCAGCCTGAGGGCAGGGAGGCGCATTAACATCTTGGATAACCTGCAATCAGGGAAAAGGAAAGGGGACCAAAAGGTTTAACATCCACGCGTGAAATCCAAAACCCTGAAATACACTGTGGAGGAGGTATAGGACAACAAACCGATAGGTGTCTTCAGGGTAGGTCCTGGTTACATAGTCCTGCAATTCCATGTAGGCCTTTTCCTGGAACCTCTCAATCTGAGGGGTATTGTCGACCCCTGGATGATCTAGTGAGCACACAAGCACACACACACACACACACACGTGAGAATAACAATTGAGTTTGGCCCCATTTAATACTACTAGAAAGGAGATTCTGCTTTACACCCACCCACATCAAACACAAGCAATGAAAAATCGAAACATATGCCCCAGAATACACCCCCTCTTTCTACTTACTAGCCATGTGCTAACCTGAGCTAGCGAGTGCTACTTTTGTCTGCAAGTCAGTCTGGATCCCTTCCATTCAAAATGTTAGAAAATATTAAAGAATAACCAGACTAATCAGCGTCCAGTTGAGCAGTTCACAAGGTTAACGAGGACAGCAAAATGTGCCTCTGTTTGAAAATCCTAAAAAGGTCTGATTGGTTGAAGAACTAGTACTATGTTACCTATCGGCCTCTACCATGAATGGTTTTGAACGGCGCGGCTTTTAGACTGACGTGCAGAGCACAACAGAATGCAGAGCAGTGGGATGTGGATGGTCTCACAAGGCCACCCACTTACCAGGACTGAAGAGAACAATGGCTTTGAGGTAGGCGTACTCGTACGCGTCTGGAGACAGTTTGGACATGCTGTTACAGAACTCCTGCATCCTCCAGATGTGCTCCATTACCAATTTCACACGCTCCGGGGACAGTTTCTCTGTTGGGAACAAAAACATGGACGTGTAGAGAAGAAAGGGAAGTCAGTATTACACCAAGCTAAATTCCAGCATGTCCAAGGCCATTTTCACCTAAATGTTCAAGTGAAAAATGCAGACTTGAGCACACTAAAAAGCTAATTTTATTTGGTGGAATTATGAAACACAAATCTCTTGTAATGTTAACGTGGCCTTCCTACCTTCCTGTAGGTTTGTCTGCAGGTGGTTGATGATGGCACCCAAGATGGTGCCAACATTCATAACGTTTGAACACTGAGCCAGGCCCAAAGCAAACAACTCATTCCAGCAAGCTTTCATCAAGTTAATGTCATTATCTTGAACGCTGTACAAAAAAATATAAATAAAAAACAACAAATTTAGGGAATTGTAATGCCACATAACGATTGGGTTCACTGAGTAAGTTCAGTGTCATTAATATTTGAAAGAGAATTGGTATCGGGATAAGACTCACCCCAAGGCTTGGAAGGCAGGTATGGAGCGGGCCCAGTGCATGGAGAGGAAAAGTAGCCGGGAAGCAGACTCACAGATGTAGTTCACATTGAGGTACTCTGGCACAGGTAAAGGCATCATAAGCTGGAAGGCAGAGATTGTAGCAAAGGTGTCGTGAGTTTCATCACCACAATCCTCTACGTGGTAAAACATTCCAACAGGAAATCATAACCAATACTGGGTTGTTTTTCCTGATTGATTTTCAACCTGAAGGTCAAACATCAGTTGCTCAGTGCCTTCACCTTGAAGGGAACATGGCTCTCAGAGAGTAGAGATCCTTCCAACTCCACCACGGGACCCGACTGGTCCCCAGACATCAGATGCATTGTGGCATCCAAAGACTCGCCTGCTGAAACGTTTCCTGGGTTCAGGGCTTTGGCCAGGGTGTCAAATGCTCTGGAGAATTGAAACCAAATTATAAAAGCATAAACCGCAGAGGGAAAGTGGGAGAGACTTAAGCAGGTAAATACACCCCTACAACAAATCCAAAATGCAGCAGCCCGTCTAGTATTCAACCAAACAAAGTTCTCCCACGTAACCCCCCTCTTCCGAGACCTTTGCTGGCTCCCCGTCTCAGCCCGCATCCGATTCAAGACATTAGTGTTGGCCTGCCAGCAAAAGGAACTGCCCCGCTCTACTTCCAAGAAATGGTAAGATTCCAAGCCCCAGCCAGAGCACTTCGATCTACTACCTCGGCTGTCAGACTGGCACCTCCGTTGCTACGAGCTGCGCGAAAGCCCAGTCGTGCAGCCCATTCCAGACTCTTCAGCGGTCAGAACAGCAGAATCACTTCCGATCTTCCGCAAGAGACTTAAAACCCACCTCTTCAAAATCCATCTCGGTACCTTGGCCACCGATCTTTCTACCTCGTAGCACTAATCCCGCTATAACAATCCTTATTCTATCCTCATTTCCTCCCTTAATACATTATTTTTTTTTATAAAATAAAAAAAATCCTTCTTTCTACTCTGTTAGATCAGCTCTAAGAATATTAAGCACTTTGCAGTTATCACTAATTGACTGTTTTGAGGAGCGAATGATAACTTTCGAGTAATGTTCTGCAAATGCATAGGTGAAGTAACCTTGTTACATGCTCCCTGGTTATTCTAGGAGAATGTTATTTGCTTGCAAATACTGGTGGTTAACCGGTTCAACTGTTGACAAATGTACTAATTGTAAGTCGCTTTGGATAAAAGCGTCTGCTAAATACCGTAAATGCAAATGTAGACAATTATAAAATTTATGTCCAGATACATTGCGGATATCTGAAATTGAAAGCCCAATGCACATGAATGGCAAAAGTGACGTCGTTTGTCCTATGAAGAATGTCATTGTGGATATTTAAAATGAGAATTACGTATAGGAAGAATCGCATTGCGGATATCCGAAATGTTCTTTTTGACAAGGAAGAATTGAATTACAGATATCTGCAATATATATCCATTCTAGGTATTACATTTTAAAATAGCCACCATAGTTTTTAAGGATTTTTAGATGTCCTAAATGTAGTTTTGACTAGTACAATCAAAGTTGTAGATATCGTGAAATACAATTTGTACTAGTAAGAATGTTATTGTGGATATCTTGAATTACCATTCTGACTAGTGAGAATACAATTTGGACTAGGAGAAATGCTATTATGAATATCTAAAATGTAATTGCAGTGTAGTTTGATTCATGTTAAGACGGCCTGCCATAGGCCACCAATCTATCAATGTTTACATTGGAAATAGCAGCCGGTCATCTTCACATTGTTGATGGTACACAACATGCTCTCACCTGGTGATGTCATTGGCAGTTTGATCATCTCCTTGGATGTCTGTGATGGAGCTGTCACCGTTGCTAAGTGTTTCCACTCCCATAAGGTCATTGTCGCAGTCACTCGGCTCCCTGGTTTTGTTGAGGTGTGCAAGGGATGTCACCACGTTAGCCAGAGTGCTCAGGTCCCCCTGACATGGGTCGTTCTGTAGAATCAATCATAACAAGTTATTCCTCCTAAAACAGACTGGTGGCCTTGTACTTTTTTCAAATGCATTAAGAACGGTGATTTTCAGACATTCCTGTGTCAGGGTTTGTGCTTACATATATAAATAAATATATAAATAAATAAACAAACAAACTAAAGGGTACCACATTAATGTAAGATCCAAAAGATGAAAATCGAACTGTAAAAAGAACAAAGGTGACCCTAATCAGATTTTAGGCCATTCACTACAAGCCATCATTGCTCTCATAATACTAAGCTACCCAAGTATTGATAACGTCTAATGAGCTTAATGAAATTCATAATTCAGGAGGTTAGTTGTGGCCAGTTCAAAAAAACCTATGCTGCGGTGAGAATATTCCCAAGCTTTGGGGTTACCGAGTCTGGAGATGCGGGGACTAAGATGGTGTTTTCCAACTTAGGAAATGGCTGCTGGATGTTGAGCAGCATGCTTGACTCCAGCAAACTTGTTGACCTGCAATCCAAGACGCCAAGTCTCATTTTTTTACATTCAGATTTGTACTCTAGGCCAGTAGGACAAAGAGGGCCGTGATAAGTAAAAACGGAAGAAAATAAGTGTGGGCATTATTTACCTACTGCTGTATTGTAACGATCTGTACCTGGCAGTTTCCTTGTCTGTTACAAACGTGGGCGTGGCAGCCAGTGGGCTACATAGGTTCTTGCGGATGTAGATCTTCTCAGTGGAGGCAGCACAGTTGACAGACTTCTCTCTCGTAGTCACTTCAACAGGCTTCCTCTCACACTGCACGGCTACCAGAGGAGAGGAACAGGTTAGACCATACGCTTGTCAAGATTGTGAAATCCCAGAGGATGGAGAAAGACTCACAGTCCTGTTTCATGCCCAGTGCTATGCAGCGCTGCAGCCGACAGTACTGGCAGCGGTTTCGGTGGTGCTTGTTGATAATACATTCGCCAGAGCCCCTACATGTGTACACCAAGTTCTTTCTAATGCTGCGTTTAAAGAAGCCTTTGCAACCCTCACAGCTGACAGCTCCGTAATGACGCCCTAGAGGAGAAGAAAAATATAAGATGGTAAGGGCAGGCTCGCGTGTTTCAACACTGCTTAAAAAGATAAGGATATTGTCACAGTCAATATTTGAACAATACCTGAGGCCTTGTCTCCGCAAACCACACAGTACTCCACAACTGGCTTGACAAGGTTCTGGTCTGAGCCTTCAGTCACAAACTGAAAAACAAGCAAAGACAATGGAGGTATTGAAGCAGGTAGCAAACAAAGGAATAAGAGTGTATATACAATAAAAACATTCTGCTTAAAAAGGAGCCATGGGTTGTTTTTCGCCATTTCCATTGTCACCATTGTTTTTGTGATCTATGCATCCAACGTAAAACAAAAATTAGACCATCGTAGTTGATGTAAATGCTTGCCTCTGATGAATGGATTTATGGCTTAGCGGCCGAAAAGCTATTCTTACCGCATCTATATACTGCTTGAAAAACAGCTGATGTTCTGACTAAACTGATGCTAGTATCTCTAAACTATTGTCTTTGTCTTCATTATAAAAACACTCCACTCCAGTGATTAGAGGCAACAGGGTTTCTGGGAAAAGTAGTCTTTACTTTGGAAAAGGCCATCGCTTGTACAAAACTCATCGTAGCTCCTTTAGGTCACAACACCTTCAGTCAGTTGTTCATTGCTCCACATGGGCAAAAATAATTACCATTCCCAGTACCTGGATTTGCTGCCCAGTTAGTTCAGGGGAGGTAAATAGGAGCTGGTTGACCCCTGAGCCATCTGAGGCAGCCAGGATGACCTTGTTGGATGAGCCTTCTTGTTTGGCCAGGATCACCTTCCCACCTGAGGAATAGTCCGCATTAGCTAGAATATACTGCTGCTTCCCGGGGGAGGATGGTTCCAGTGCAGTGACAATCTGGATTTTCTGGCCAGTTTGCTGATCAGTCACTATCTATATAAGTGGGAAGAAATTGAGAGTTGTAGTGCAATTATGTCAACTTATGTGAATGTAGGCACAAACAAATAATAATAATACTCGTGAGACAGTGTCAGATCACCTGGATTCTGTGTCCCAATGCCATGCCACCATCTGCTGAAACAAGCTGAATCCTTTGAGTCTGTCCATCCATTCTGATATTATTTTCCTTCCTCACTTCTTCAAGTCAATGCTCCATGAGGCAGCTGTAGAGGAAACATGCAACTTGTATGTTTGTTAACCAAGCCTAGGTTCATAGAGGGAAGTTTTGATTAAACTGGCTTTGCAATGTTATGTCTTGTGAAATTGTAGCGCATGCTGTTTGCTCCATAACAATGAATCCAGGAGCACCTATTATATTATATAAGTTTGTAATAGGTATGCGTTTAGCAGTAGGTAAAGATAATACAGAAGAGACAATAGAATAGCATTATTCATTAATTTTGTCCATGATAACTCGCTCTAGATCATAGTAGAAAACATGAGTATTGATTATAACATTTGCAATGTTTCACTGTTATGATTTTTTGCGCAGTATGTAAGGCCTTTGCTAACCAATCTAGTTGACGCTAGCTTGCATTTGCCGCGTCA
Source organism: Percopsis transmontana (assembly GCA_025447815.1). Taxonomy (NCBI): domain Eukaryota; kingdom Metazoa; phylum Chordata; class Actinopteri; order Percopsiformes; family Percopsidae; genus Percopsis; species Percopsis transmontana. Next base: position 26,692 of record JAOEHI010052935.1, on the reverse strand, counting down.
ACGGCTTTGTTTAAACAAAGCATATAAACGTAGCTCTGTAAAATGGCAACAAATGGACACCATGGTTTAAACCGTAACATAAACATGCTCTTGACAGCTAGCTATTCAAAATCGATACGGAAGATAAAGGCATTTCTTTTCCTGTGGGTGAAAGGTCAACATTGAAGGGTTAAAGCACGCTAGGGTTCAAGGCCCATTCCCGTTCGCAGAGTCAAGTGTTTGGACTTACGTTTTGACAGCATGGATATTATTCCTTTACTGGATCTGCTGATATTGAGACTTAGTATTGTATAGCGTTATTCTATACTTCTATGCACGCGTTTTTTCAGTTTGCATTCACGTCAACAGCAAGTCGAAATGATAGCTTGGAATGTGTGTGGCGCTTCGTTCAGACTAGCTAGCAACGGTAGCCAACGGCTAACACCAGTAGCCCTACCTGTTAGCTAGTGATACAAATAATTTGAACAATTTATTCCACACATTTACTAAATAACCAGACATTAATTCAACTCTCGTGTTACCCCGCTTCCGTTAAGGTATCGGCATTATTACGTACTTGTACATTCGAACGATGCGAGGGGATCCGGAAGAAAGTGCTAACGAGCTAGTTTGGCTAACGTGAGTTGTTAGCTTGATTTTTAGCTATTGACTGCTTCCCTGTAGACTCGCTGCCGAACAATTTTCTTCTTCCTCTTTGCGTTTCTGTCCCGACATGTCCATTTTTAACGACAGCATCCGCCTTTCAGTGTTTAAAACAGTCTTACCTGTTAACGATTTGTCAGAATATGATTTTAATCTGTAGATATTAATATTTTTTAAGTATTTGCTGCAGGTAGTGTGAGGGTCAGAGTTCGTGACCTTTTTTCTCTTACCGTTTTTGCCCATGCGCAGTAGTAGTTGACACCTAGTGACCTGAATCAGTGTTGATCAAATGGTTATGTTTGGCAAGCTTGGATGTAAGAGCCACTATTTACTGATCTAATTAGTTCGATGGTAAAGAAAATCCAAAGCACGTATTTTCCGTCTAAAATAAGATCCACATACAGACTCTTATAGTAAACGTAAGCAAATTCGAAACATTTTGATCATTAGGCCTAGGTCCTACATCGTTAATATTACAGCTATCTAGAGAATAGATGGATAAAATAAGGCAAACATGTAATCCAATAAAAACATTTATAATCACTTACCAAAACCATTTCTAAATGACATTATTTAGACAATCCAGTGATTAATCCCAAACGTTAAATATGAGTCGTATTTTACACATAATATACACTAAACTGTTCCATAATGACAAACTAAAGTCGGGGGGAATCAATCACATTTCTGCAGGTAGGCTATATGTAATATACACCACAACTGGTCATATTAAACAAATGAATGCAGCTATTACATGGTTGTCTATGAAAAGGTAGTAGGCATCCATAAAAAATATATAGGACAAGTATAAATAGTTACAGTACATTTTAGTTAATGCATTGTTTAAAATCAAAGTACTGTGGCTTCCTTAAAAGAGTCAATCCACCTGTAAAAGAAAGGAATAAAAACATGACTGATAAACATAATGGACTGAAATTGGTCAACAAGGTATGACTATTTGTTCGGCATCTTTAATATTATTTAATGCAGGATATCTCTTTCAAATAATACCTCTGAGCTGTTTTGTTGTCGTCAGCTTTGAACATGTAGAAGAGAGTGTTTTTGTGATAAAGCTTGAACTGTAAACTCTGAGATGAATCTTCTTTCAACACAAATCCCAACAGGGGTTGGCTCTCCAAGGCTGCCACATCCTACAACAGAGAACAGAAAACAAATATTAGGTATTCACATTGAATGCTAGATGTTTATAAGATCTTTAACGAAGGCCTTTTCATCGACAGGAACTCACCTCACTAGCTGCATATGTATACAGGACCTTGTCCTTGATGACAAACCACAACCTTTTCCCTTGCTTCTTATTGCCCTTTGACCTCTGTAAATAACCACTCATAGAAGAGTTGGTGTTAGCTGACACCTAAAACATGCAGGTATAATTTAGAGAGGATATCCATGGTGAACACAGTTTATACAGGTAGATACAATAAGTTAAGTCAGTCTTTTTATTTTTGTACTTTTTTTTCCCAACCAAGACTTTGAAAACCACTGAGTTAAGATATAGCCTTAAGCTGTACTGAGTTTTGTGTTTTTATAATTTGACTTGCTGTATTTTGTTTTCTGCCTCCAATGCATTATCCTTTCGGCTAAAGCCTCAGTCACCTCTTTAAGGGCAGCAGGTATCTTTTTTTGCCTTCTAGAGAAAGCAAAGGTAGACTTGTTTCCTGGGGACAGTGTAGTTGAAAGGGCTTCGTCGTCTAGTAAAGGGAAATTCACAACATTGCTTACAACACAGCAACAAAGGTTTGGTGAAATTGATATTAAACTTAGTAAAACCCTTCTTGACTGTACCTCAATAGGTGCCCACACACTGACGTTCGGAATGAAATATTCCAGTTGGATTCCAGTCAATGGATTTAATCAACAAAATTTTTTTTTTGCTTCGTTTTCAACCTCCACTGGGCTCAATTGTTTCTCAAAAACATTTTCGAATGCAGCTATAACACTGGTTGAGATTAAGTGACACTTTTATTGATCACCGTGTGAAAATGTTTGCTCACATTCAACCTAACCTGACTACTCAGCAGTGGGCAGCCACAGCGCATCAACTGGAACAAGATGGAATATTCCATCCCCAACATCAGCACGTGGAGTTATATGGAGGTTAGAAAGTTATACAGTCAAGGGTTTCCCCAAAGTTCAATATCCTTTTCTGGGCCTGATGTGACTTTGACATGTACAGTATGTGTAGGTGGAGGTCCTTACTTCTCTGTTGCTGCAGAACAGGGAAGCACAGATCACACACCCTAGCCAACTGGTTCTTTAGATATTCAAGAGAGTGCTTGTTGGTGGAACATGACTGGCATACTACCTGATAAAATAAAGAAAAACAAATAAGCTTATGGTAATTTGGTGGAATAATGCCAAACTCCTCCACATCCATTACTCTCCGGGCATTTCACCTTCCCACAGGCCCGGCAGTGATGCCGCCTCCACGTCAGGGTGAATTCACATGTGCAGATCATGCACATAGTGGTGCGGGGGTCAGGGATCCAAATGGGTGCTGTGGAGCCCAAAGGCGCACCAGTGCCACTGTTTATTGGCTCTACCTGGAAATGGCAAGCAAATGGATGTTTATTACAACAATTACAATTGTACTGGCCCAGCTCACTGTTTCGAAATACACAACTGTGAACGAAGGTCAGTGATTGTATGGGGAGGAGTAGAGAGGAGTGTCAGCCATGCCGTAGTCTGGTGTGGGAGGGGCCTGTGCTGAGCTTCAAATCCAATAAAAAAAAAAATGTGAAATTGTTTATATAGATAGAACAACTTTGTCATTCCTTTTTATACAATTCTTTGCATACAACTTAACGAACTGTCATTTCTCCAGGGCCAAGGTGCAACATAAATATGTATATACAACACATAAATGTATGCACTTGTAATTCTGGCTTCAGTCACAATTCCACATAAATGGAACACACTCAAAGAGTGTACTTTTAAAGTGACACATAATGTACCTCCTCTAGAGATTTGCCAGAGATGAAGCTGATCTTCTTCTTGGTGTAGTCACTAATTGCTTTGGAAATAGCATGTAGCCATTCATCTCGCTCTGTAGCAGAACTAGAAGAAGAAAATAATACACTGTATAAATATTTTTAAAATAAATCACAAACAGAAATGCCCACTATGACAGAGAATAACCAAAACATTACCTTACAATGCCCACTATGACAGAGAATAACATAAACATTACCTTACATATTTTGTTCCTTGTTCTTACCTGGCAGAGAGAATAAAGGAGCGCTCCACACTCTCAATGTTCAGCTCATTCTGATAGGCCTCCTGGCTTGGTTTGCTAACCTGCCATTTGCATTGTGAGAAATGAATAAAAATAATCTGTGATCCAAATATAATTTGCATTGTGAATAAATGAAAATCACAGATACATACAGAACAGATACATTCATAGCGTTTACCTTCATCCCAGCCAGAGAGAGCATACTGTTGAGCTTGTATTGGCCTGACTGAACAGGAGTTGTGTAAAACAATGCGTCATTAAACTAGAGACAAAAAAAAAATGCTGATTTCATTTTCGTTCCCCTTTGAACAATCAATTAGACAATGCTCAAGCAGGAGTGGATGTACTCTACCAGGAAGAACATTCTGGGCTGCATGATCTTTCTGGAAAGCTTCTTCAGGATGCCTTTTTTCAGGAAAACCTAGGACAAAAATCATGCAATTATTTGAACGGAATACGTTCCATATCAATTACGTTCCATATCAATTAATTCCAAACAGCTCTCTGTCAGGTCAGGGGGATGTCAATCTAGCAAAATCTGTACATGCCCAGGCAGTCCTGTGAAACTGTCCAACCAGTGAAATTAGCTATTTTCAGCTCTATTTAAAAAAAAATGTTTACTCAAATTTTGGCGGATGCTTAACGATAATGTTTAACTGCCCAGTGCTGTTGAAATGCATAACAATCTAACAAGGGTCTATATCTCCATTGGGCAGGTGAGCATGTTGGCACGTACCCTGCCTGGTTGAACAATCTCATGGTGGCCATTCAGACTGCACTGCACCTGCATCATCTTCTGGAAGTTGTCCTGAGAGATAGTTAAAAGACATCAGCAATCTGCTTGATGCATTGGCATTGTCATTAGTTAGCATTGCTGTTGAGGTGTACCGGCTCACCCCTTGTTTCATTATATCATTGGCATGATTAGCCACCTCTTTCACTATACCAAGGGCAGCTGTGTGGATAGAAAAAAATCAAATACTATTTAGCCAAAGGAATAGATGCATAAAGAAGTATTAAGTAAAAAAACAACTCAATTGATAGTACAATGATGGGCATATTTCAATTAAAAATAGTCTTGCTCTACCTTCGGTGTCTTTGTAATCTGCCGATTCTATTGACAGGTTTTTCAGATAGTCTGAAAAGACAACAAACGGTTTCAGAGACAGGGTCAGCAATCTAATTACATAAAGAATAATAAATGGTTCCCTGGTGGGTTACTTTGTGTGTTGTAGTAAATTCCTGGAATGTAATTAAAATCCTAAATACAGGGTCTGCAGGTGCTTACATAACGTAGTTATACGATTATAAGAGTGACATGAGAAACATTCTTCACATTTTGCCACTATGTTATAGGTTCCAATCTATTAAGACTCATTCCACACTAAGCTCAGTCATTTGAAAGCTTGTTATGTCACCAAATCTGATTAGACTGCATTCAAAAATCGTATTACATATTTGCAGTAAAACATTTTTTTTAAACTGATCTTTTGTTTCTTCTTTTGAGCCCTAGTGGGCAGTCGGCTGTCTGTAATCATAAGCATATCAACCCTTCAAATGTTTGGAGGTGTTTGGAGTCCATAGACTGGCCCAAGTAGCGTCTAAAATGTACCTACTGTAGTTAAACCCTGGTACTGTACTTCTAAACATCAGTCAAACGCCACACAAATTTTTCACTATGAAAATGACTTGTTTTCAGAATTACCTGTGAGCAACAGTTGGTACTGGGGAATCCTCTGAACAGGCTTCAGTAAGTAATGCCTTAAAGCCAGGTTGGCACAACGTGGACTAGCCTGAAACAAACATTAGACACTTTAAGTCACACGCTGCGATCACTGTTTATATTTTGAAACGCATCTGTCCACTTTTAAGCCTATAGGAGCTCTGTATGGGGGAAGGGGTAGGGAGGAGTGCGAGACACTCAGGTGTGGGGTGGGGGGACATATTCTAACAAAAACAACAATGCTTTTGTAATTCTGGTTTCAACCATAAGACAAATTCAAGGGCACAAATGAAGGAAAGGAGTGTACCTTTAAACAATGCATGACATATAAAGAAACACTAGCAAGGAAATTGAAAACACACAGCCAACACTGTAATAAAAGAGGACAGGTTAAACTAGTTGCATTACCTCAAATTCCCGCACCACTGTGCCAAACGCTGGGTTCCTCTTTGTCTGCTCATCCAGTAAAGCAACATTCTTGTCAAACTCCCGGATGTATGTGGAGTACATCTTCAGATAGGGCCCCTTTTTTACAAAGATATCCGCCAGCTGGTCATTCTCATCCCTGTTAGAGAACAGTAGGGAAGTAGGAACATGTTATTTTGTGCCCTAAAATTCAAGGGTTTTTAATAGCAAAGGAATAGAAAAGGGTTCTGTTGAAACAAGAACATTTTTAATGCATCTTCTGAGTTATGATAGAAAATTATATAATAATAATAATAATAATAATCTTATAAGCCTAATCGTTACCATTTAACCACTCTCTGTTGCAGCTCTTTGAGCAGGTCTTGGTTAAGCTCATAGAGCTGGGGAAGGTAATACAGGATCTGGTTAAGAATTCGCTCCTCAATCACAGGCTTCCCACACTGACTAGACGCCTTAGACACCGCATCACGGAAGTCCTGAAAAGACACAGTTAAGACAGTCAGATGCAGAAAGGCGGGCAGATAGACAGAACTGTTGGCTGCCCTGACACACTTAACCGCTGAAAATGCATTTGCTGTCTTACATTAAAGCGAATGTAAACAGCATATAGGCAGGATAGACTAGTGGTCTAGGTGTTTAACTTCCAGCCGGAAGGTCGTGGGTTCGAGCCCCAGAGTTGGCCTTTAGTAAGCATCCTTGAGCAAGATGCCTAACCCCCTACCTGCTCCATGTAATAACATCATGTAATTGTAAGTCGCTTTGGACAAAAAGCGCCTGCTAAATGACATAATTGTAAAAAGAAGGATCACGTCAGTTTCTGATGATGTTGAGCTATTTTGTAGTTTGTGGCGGTGCATATATGACAAAATCAGCATATTGTTATATTTGTTGAAAATTAAAAGTCGATTGGTGCAGTTCCACGTTGTAGTGTTGTTTTCCAGTGTGCATTTTCCTTGTGTTCCATGTGTTTTTCCACGTGTTGTTTTCTGTCTCCCTCGTTGTCTTGTGTGTTCATTTGATCATTGTTTTCACCTGTGCCTCCCCGTGTGTATTTAAACCCTGTGTTCCGGCTTGTTTGTTGCTAGATTATTTCGCCAGTGCCAATCTGTGTTTCTTGTTGGCTTGTACTTCGACTACTATTCCTGTCCGCTCCCTTTGTACCTTTACCGTAGATCATCTAGTTGCTAAACCCTGCCTGTCCCTCTACCACGACCCTGCCTGCTCCATTGTAATTTTGCCTTGTAAACCCTTGTTGCCAAACCCTGCCTGTACCACGACTACAGACTTGCCTAGTAAATACCTTTCAGCCTACTATTTACATTTCTGTCTCCGTGCCTCCCTGCATTTGGATCCCCTAGACCAGTCCATAACACAAAGGGTGTTAAGTTATGTTGGTTACTTTCCCCATAGTGGTTATAAATAATAAAAGCAACGTGCACCACATGGCACATTGTGCCATCATGAAACACACAGATTGGACAGATATGAAAAGGAACTATAAATATTTCACTCACACACACACACACACACACACACACACACACGTCTTCCTGTCTGATCGTGGCCATGCGTCATTCAGACTACACCTATTTCTCCACGTTGCAGTACTTCCTTTTTTATATGACTATGAACAATCCCATGCCTAGTGTATAAATATCTAAAGATCATTTGCCATTCATATTATATGAATGCACATGTTAAGATTGACTTATTCTAAAATGGGACAAAATATTTGGCATTCTCTGGAAATAGCTTCAGATTCTGGAATAGGTTTTGTGCAAAATGTAGAGAATTAGAATCCATTTTCTTGTGCATGTTTAGATCAGCTAGAAGTGGAGTGGTTTAGGTTAAGATTAGCAGGCGTGTTTTTCTGTCTTCACACATGAAGACAACCCTTAAGTAATAAGAGCTGCGAGGGCTAGGCAGAGAGATGTAGGGCCTACACTCTATCCCACGTGGGCTGTGCCCCACTGGCTAGCCTAATCAAACACATGTTAAGGTTCCTGACTATCACAGTGGAGCAGATTAAAAACCCACCATAAACAACCAGTCTCAGGTCCGTATGTATGCTACTCCGAAAACACAGAGGTGGATTTTTGGGGAGAAAGGATGGCATGTAGGGATACTTACAACATTGAGCAGCTTCAGGACATCAACAAACCTAACAAGAAAACAAGAAATGACAAAAAGGTTAAGGAAGCAGTGGCAAACGAGTGAGACAAGATATTATGATGACAGACACTATGATCACGACTTACACACTCTCGGAGCTCATGATCTCTGTGGCAATGTGGTGGATCTTGCTTTTCTTTGGCCCGCTCTCAACCTAGACAGAAACAATGGCAAGACTCTGTTAGACTGCATTTAGTTACTCGAGAAGAATCCAAACCATCTTTTGAGTCTATGACTGTACTACAGTACAGTGCCATTTAAAAAAAAAAAAAAAAAAAAAAAAAAAAAATAGAGGTAAAAAACAAAAATTTTTTTATTGTAAATACCCACATGGGAAGAGGGGCGTGTCGGGAAAGTGTTTAATT
>JAOEHI010052935.1:0-18098 GCA_025447815.1 Percopsis transmontana | reverse complement strand
CAACACACAAACACACACCCCCCGCAGGTACACTCCTCACTTTTGTATTTGGAATTACCCTACGCATACCCCTCCCGCCCCCAAGTACAGAGTGGCTCTCACTACTCTCTACTTCTTCCCCACTACAGCTCGCATAGGCTCACATCTTCTCTACCCCTCCCTCTACAGCCAAGTAAGCTGGGGAGGGAATTTGAGGTTCTATAATGCAATCAAGGTGTGTACATTTACTTTGACTAATGCAAATAAAGTGAACTGGAGACCAACAGTTAATTATACACAATGAGCTAAATGGACTGGATTAGTGTGAAAAAAAGTGAACACACAAGGAAACGGCGGTCATAAAGGAGCGTTATCTATCCTACCTCCCGGTCCTCTGCCAGCTCAGGGTCTCCTTTGCTGGAGGCGGAACTTTGATAGTCTTCCTCATCCGAACTTTGGGCCATGAAGATGCCATCGTGGCGAACCGCATCCTGAGCAGAACCTCTATCGTGTTCAGTTAGACAGGAGAATGAGGTCACATAAGGATCAGTTGTCCAAACACATCCTGCATGTGCTTTCTGCACAAGGAAGCAGCCACATAGAGGTTAAAAAACATTTTAGACATTTAGACATTTCACTACGAGAAACACAAATACAAGTCATGTTACACATTTCAGTAGATAGCTGTGTAGAGTTAACACAACTCACGATTTGTGGAAAAAAGGGCGAAAGTACTGGTTTAAGCATTTGGGCTTTTGGATAGGGTCAGAAGTGAACACCTTTAAGAGAATTGTAACATTTCGTGCTTAGCTCTGGATATGAAAAATAACATAGCAAAGGGAGCACTTGATAGAGCAGGAAAACCTACTGTAAATTATGATGAAGATTACCACTATTACACGAACCCCTGTTGCTTACTTTGGCAGAAAGCCTCCAACCGAAAGGGCCATCATCATAAATCTATGTTTATTTAACCATGCAGTTCTGAAATTAAAGCGGGATATCTTATACTATAAAAACAGGGAGGTCACACCTCTGAAACACCTTAATTCCCAGGAGAGGGCTACACATTAAATTACAGCAACTCCCTAAAACAGACAGAAAAATGCTGAGAACTGGCGAACCCAATAAGCCAATAGTCTACACAGGTCTTACACTAGCGCCATTGCATGTGTACAAAAGCAAGTATGGTTAACTATGATCGTCCTGTTGGTGAGCAGCTTAGCGCGTGTTAAACTTGTGATTGTTGCACAGTTCGAAGCACAGAGTGCTGATGCATTAAGCCGTCAGAGACGCAGAGTACTGTTTCACCAGCTTTAAGCCTCAGATCAGCATTTTTCTCTTCCAACTTCTGGACAGTGGTCATTTGAAAACAAAAATGCTGATTCCTTGCATTCAAAGTTTATAACAGTAATAACTGCTGATATTTCAACAACTATTTAAGCACAAACTGCTGAATATAGAGTAATTTTTACTTTTTTTTTTTTTTTTTTAAACCCAAAACAAGATTAAGAAGCTTCACCAAAAAAATGTTAGTGGGTCAGCCAAATGCAGCATAATCTGGTCTAATTTTAGCGCATGCCTCGTTTAAATTTTACTACCATGACACGTCGATGTGCCCGTCCACGACTGCAGGCTTTTCAAAAAGTATTGCACACCTTAAAATCTTTCCTCCAAAAAAGACCTATGCTATTGTTCAAGCTGCATTCCTGACTATTAGGTCGGGAAGATGCACCGTGCATACCTTGCCACAATACCGGTCTGACAACTGATACAGAAGCGTGCTACAGGAACAAATTCCTAAATTCCTTTCTTTTGTGGCACATACAACTATTTTGGGTTGTTCGCGTGACCTATATGTTTTGTCCTACTGCCTTTAAGAATAAAAAAAACAAAAACAAAAAACAGTTAAAAACCAGTCACAGCCGGGATAGTAAAGACAGACCCAATCAGCCATAGTTTGGTTGCTATACCTCCCACTGACACTGTCCCTCTGTTGGCGTCTGGTTTCCTCCTGGGTCAGATATGGCTCCTGCTCTTCATAAATGTTCTCGTCATTGTACATTAAGCTCTGCCAGACTGCCAGTTGTTGGTCCTCGGGGGAGGCCGCCGTCACCCCTATCGGGAGATTCATGTAGTCCGTTATCTCCTCATAGAGAGCAATGTTGTCATATTCACTATCTGGATCTGGATCGAGATAGAGGTCATCTCCGTCCACGCTTTGTTCCACTCCAATGTGCGGACAGGAGAGCTTCCTGACGCCAACCTGCTCACAGTGCTCGACGTCATGATATTCGCTGTCCACGCACAGCTCCATTTCACCTGCAGTGCAATCAAGTGTCTGTCCTCCCGCCACAGTCTGCCTCGGAAACATCTTCACAGAGAGCGTCAAGTCCAGGAGCTTCCGGAACGAGTTCCTTCTCCACCTTTCGGAGTAAATGAAGTCAGCTGCCGAGAAGGACTTTGCTTTCTGCTTATTCAAGCTGGAACGACAAGGCCCGGGGGCACCGGGGTACTCCAGAGTTGAGGTGCCTGCCTTTTTGTCTGGTGTCAAAGGCCACTCTCCCGTCACCCTCTCCTGTCCTGTCTCATGGTCCACCAACTTCCCTTCTTCCGCCTTCTTCTTCAACATCCACGGTGTGGGGCAACAGTGTCTCTGGGGCTGACAGCTGGGCTGCGGCTTGCTGAACTGGCCGCTTGATGGAGGGAAGTACGGGATGTCGCTGTAAATGTGCTCGGCATCGCCTCTTGCCTTCTCCCCGTCCACCTCTTCGTCTGGCTTGTCCACCGAACACTCCGTCTCATGGGCAGTGTTGTCCCATCCAAGGTCCTCCTTCTCCACATCCTGCGGGAGCGAGCGAGGGGCCGAGGCAGGTGTTTTCTCAGGTGCGGACAGGAAGGGCTTCTTTCTAGGCAGGGGAGCGGGCGGAGGGCAGGCTCTTCTCGCAGACAACAGGGGAGGCAGGCGAGTCCCACTGACAGAGGTATCCTGCAGAAGACCAGATCCGCTGACAGACCGAGGCGGGCTGCTCTTCCTCTCTGCTGACAGATTTACCTCTTTGGCGTTCTTCTCTTCTCTCCCCGCCTTCTCCGCCCTATCCTCTGCCACATTTTCCTGGTGGGCCAGGGCAGCCTTCCTGGGTGTGGCTGCTGGAAGTGAACTGGGTCGAGTTTGTGGCCCAGTAGGCTTGTGATTGGAGCCAATGGGATCTTTCTCTGGTCCCTGACCAACCCCACCCAAAGAATTAGCGTTTACCTCGTTGCTCCATGTCCTGTGAGGCGGAGAGGGCCTCCCGGCAGCCACATGGTTGGAGAGGTCTTTGGTTGTCTTGACATTTCTGTCTAGAGATTCTGCTATTTTAGTTTGAGAACGTTTATTTTGGAGATGGTTATGTTTATGGAGGTGGCTACAAGTAGATGCAGTAGGTGCAGTCTGCAAACAAACACTTTGTAGATGGTTGCTGTTGACTGTTTGGCACTTAGCGTTGTCAGTTTTCTCCTCCCTGGTATCCAGTCTACCCAGAGACCTGGGGACAGGGCTTGGGGTTTCCACTATTTTACCTTTATTCAACTTTTGTAAGCCTCTGTCTAGTTGTTCTACAGCTCTGTCAGCAGTGTTACCCACACACAGACAGTTTTCTGGGCTACACAGGCAAATAGGAATAATATAATCCCAGTCAGGTTTTTTGTTTTCTTGCTGTATTCCATTTTTGGAGTTCAAAAGACCTATAATCTTTGGTATATCAGATTTAGAAGAAATTGGTTTTGATTCCACACCAGCGGTGATTTTCGGAAGGGTCGGTTTGGGGGCAAGTGCTGGTTTAACCCTCTTAGGTGTGCCAGAGGGCGAGAGAGGGAGGCCATCTCTTCTGGGAAAGGAATAAAATCCCCCTCTCTGGGGCTGGACTATCTTAGGTTTAGGGGCTAGTGGTGGCTTATGCATACCTTAAGGGAGAGGGAGGGAGAGAGACAGAGGAAGACATTTTTACCAATAGTATTACACTATGGGAAAACAAGACAAATCTTTAAACTATTGATACAGTATCAAGTTGACTTGATGAGAACGATCCCTTTCTTTTTATGTTCTCAGCATCGCTTTCACTTCACCAGTAAACTAGGTAGCCTCCCGTGGAGCAATATCAGCAAAGGCTACAACAACACAAGATGAAATTAATTTGACCACATTTCGACAGCACAATAGAACAGTTTCAAATCTTAAGTAATAGGCAAAAAGCAAATTTCTTTCAATCGGTTTTCAAATATTTTGTGATGGAAAACAATTAAAGTTACCATTCTGTTCCGCTGATAACATTTTTTGTAAAAAATGTATAAAATAGGTTAAACCAATCAAGCACTTTCAAACCAGTGTTATAATGTGTTATTTTCCCCACTCGAGAATGACAGAAAACAGGACTTCACGTAGGGCAATGGTGGTCAAGAGTTGAGACATTTCGACCACAGGAACTTGTCAAACAGACAGAAAGCTACAATGATAAAGCCGAAACAATAATGAAATAATGAAACAATTAAATACAATATGTGAAAATCCTATTTATATACAAAATATGTAACTAATTAAGTATGTAAATACTGTATGTACCAAGTAACCAGTTGTATTTAGGTTTGGTCAAAACTCCACAATCTAATGGTGAATAGAAATGTGACACTTACCTGAGTTAGAATTCATTACTAATATTCCACGCGTTTAATTTTCGTTAAATATTTACCACATGAACATACCGGTAAAACCGACCATTGTTTACTTCGCACATTGTAAGACGTGTTTTCGTCAACACTATACGTACATATGACGATCATCGCACTGAACATTTGTGGGATGAATGAGCTCAGCTGTCGATACTTGACCTCAAATACTCCACTAGGGGGCCTTTGGCACCACAAATTAACAAAATGGTCGGACTACAAAACACCAGGTCGTCAATACTTTTTAAAAATTGGTGATACACTTTAAGTGCAGTGGTTGCTTAGAAAACCGACAACTGCACTTCCTATATTTGCCCAAATTAATCATTACAGAGAAAATGAGGAATCAAGCCATTGAAGCACATCGCTTGCCAAATTGAAAATGTCCACATCATTGATGCTAATAATGGCAACAGAATTAGACTCATTTTATTGTTATTGTAAGCACACTGACATTTCCGACCGCCTAAATGACACTGTACGTACGGGCAAATTGTGTCATATGCTTTCGATACTGTAATCTTTCCATGTGACATATTTCTGTAAATTCACTGCAGTGAGGTAATGAGTCGCCATTACAGGAAATCTATCATATATCAGCTGATATAGCGGAAAGTTACAATATGTATTAAATGCATCATGCATCTTTACATCATATACATTTAAAAATCAGCGGTGCCAAGCGCTGCTGAGAAACCAAATGAGGTGTTGGCAGGGTCTTCACATTTGAACACGCTGATAAGGCATTGCTGTCTTAACCATTATTTTTGAGCCATCAGCTTGCACTGCCTAAGTATGGCTGTGGTCAGCGCATGACAGTTGGAGCCTGAGAAGCAGCCTGGAGTGGTTTCACCCTTCCGGATAGCACCTTGGAGTGATGTCCCAGGACCTTGAGTGGCCTTCCTGGTCAGTAGAAAAGCAAATTTTACATTTACATTTACATTTACAGCATTTGGCAGACGCTTTTATCCAAAGCGACTTATAATTAGTACATTTGTCAACAGTTTAACCGGTTAACCACCAGTTTTTGCAAGTAGATAACATTCTCTAGGATAGCATCATGTAACAAGGTTACTTCACTTATGCATTTGCACAACATTACTCAAAGGTTTATCATTTACTCCTTAAAACAGTTAGTAATTACAATAATCAAAGTTATCATTCGCACTTCAAGTTATTCAATCTTCAAACAGTAAATAATTGCTAACTGTAAAGTGCTTAGTATTCTAAGAGCTGATCTAGCAGAGTAGAACGTTTTTTTTGTTTGTTTTTTTAAAGGGAGGAAAGGAGGATAGAATAAGGATTGTTAGTGTCATTAGTGCTATGAAGTAGAAAGATCAGTGGCCAAGGTACCGAGATGGATTTTTGAAGAGGCACCTTCACATCTTCCCCTTCACCTTTCCCTTCTCTGGCGAGGAGGAACATTCTACTGGATCTGACCTGGGCACTGGTTTCTGGGGGGTTGGGGCGTTCAGAGAAGCTCTAGCCGCAGGACGCTGCATCGTAGCACTGCAAGTCACAGAAAGTATCCTGGCCTGAAGGCTACCTCCACATTTCCATAGGGTTTTGAAGTCCAAATCAGGATGGTTGGGAGGTAGTACCTGAATCTGTAGTCTGGTGGGAGGCTCAGGCCCAGCCTGTAGTCTGCCCTGGTTCTGGAGATTTGCTTGTGCAGATCCCTGGCTAAGCAACTGTAGCCATTGAATATATAGTCTGCAAACAACAGCTTACCTCTGATGTACATCTGAAACATTTGTAGGGAGAATATGCGGTATAGTATACAACTGTATTTCTTGCTAAAAAGGATCACAGAGGTCATGACGATGTCAGTGTAGCACTTATCATTTAGATTTTCTATTGCAACTAATCACCATGAAAAGTTGAATGTTTTCTTTTATACTTGCTTTGTTGTATTGCGGGAGAAAATAAAATTTAGCTGCATCACTTCTTATTTGCCATTTTCCTAAGCCACGACAAAATAAATGTAACTAAATTAATATTTGGTATTCGTGTTCATCAATATGGCGCCGTATTTTAATAGTTCTATGGTTGGTGCACACAGAAGAAGCGTGATCTTTATGCACAGGGAAGCGTGGGCAGTGGAGAAGGAGGAAAGTAAAGTCGTGTAACATTTTTCTCATGTTCAATTGAATATTGAACATGAGAAAAATGTTACACGAGTTTATGAGTTTCGTTATACTGTGTTTTATGTTTCTTAAAAACAAATAGAATAAAAAAGTAGACAAGTGAAGACATGTCTCCATTGTCCAAAGCCTTTCATGCTAAAGGAGAATCAAAATGACAAGCGTTGATGACACAGACCCCAGAATCGCATTGCACTTCTATTCTGGTTACACAGAAGGTCACAAACACCCTGGGTTGTATCACTAATGACTCATGTGGCTGCAAATATTGCAAGACAGGAAACCTGCATCCTGTTCATCACAATAGAAGCCCTTAATGCAGGTTGATTAAGGACCCATGAGCCTAACACTTCACATCCCCATCAGACTTACTTATTAATTGGACACGTTTCAATTTGCTCATTTAGCAGATGTTTTTATCCAAAGCGACTTACAATTACATGATGCAGGTAGGGGTTAGGCATCTTGCTCAAGGAGGCTTACAGGTAGGCCAACTCTGGGGCTTGAACCCATGACCTCTTGGCTGGGAGTCCAACACCTAGACCCCTAGTCTATCCTGCCCCACAGGTTAGGGCCTCTAACATGACGCACTGTACTGTAGGGCTGCAACTAACGATTATTTTCATAGTCGATTAATCTGTCGATTATGTCTCAATTAATCGATTAGTTGTTTGGTGTATAAAATGTCCAAAAATTGTGAAGAAATCAGTGTTCGATCAGTGTTTCCCAAAGCCCCCGGTGATGTCCTCAAAATGTTTTGTTTTGTTCACACCCCAAAGATATTGAGTTTACTGTCATAGAGGAGTAAATAAACTAGAAATTATTCAAATTTAAGAATCCGGAATGAGAGGATGTGGACCTTTTTTTCTAAATAAATAACTCAAACTGATTAATCGTTTTAATTTAATAGTTGACAACTAATCGATTCATTGTTGCAACGCTACTGCACTGTAGCTCCCCTACCGTATGTCTTCAGTTTTAGACAGGCTGTGCTGCCACCCAGTGGCCAAACAGAATAGTGACATACTGACCAGGGCCATTCCAGGAGCAGCGTTGTGTCTGTGCTGCAGCAGGGTGTTTTGATCAGAGCTGGCCTTCCCTGTAGGCAGCTCATACCTCACCAGGCGGAACGAGTCCATTTTACACTGCATGGGATGGAGTTGAGCGTGAAAACCGGACCATTACTGTGTCTTTTGATTGGAATGTGTACCGACCATAGTATTTACTGTGCGGTGGGTTCCCTTCCGCTCTCCGTTAACTGCTGTGAGAAAACAAATGAGAAAGGTAGTACATGTTGTAAGCAATGTGTATACCTGGAAGCACGGCCTGGTTCTGTTCCGGTTTCTCCTCTCGTAAAGCTTCTCCAGGGAGTCCTGGGGAGCGTACGGCGCCGGCGTGCGGTGGCCCTGGCGAGGGGGAGACACACACACCACCAGGATCTGTTTGCTGTGAGGGTGCGGGTGCGCGACGAAGGCGTCGTACTCCAGGTCTGTCACCGCCGGCATCAGCCGGGAGCTACAGCAGCACACCCGCCGCCCCCGGTCCCCCGTCAGGGCGGCCCTGAGCAGGGCGGGGCACAGGCTGGAGGGCTGGACGGGCGGCTGAAGCTCTGCACTCCTAAGAACAGTCACTGAACTGCGGGGGGGGAGAGGAGACAACAGTGCACGTGAAACAACTGGTTGTCGTGTTTACTACAGTGCGACATGAGAAACTAGTAGAAATGTGGGTTGTGTCGTGTAAACAGTTTGTTTATCAGCAATATGTACAATAAGGTCGGCAGGTAAGGCATCTTTGCTCTAAGATGCTTACAGGTGGGCCAACTCCAGGGCTCAAACCCACAACCTTCTGGCTGGGAGTCAAACACCCAGGCCGCTTAGACTATCCTGCCCCCAATACCAAGTCCACCCGAACAAAGGGCATGCAGTTGGTCTACTAAAACATGTAGATAATACATTTGCTTCTCTCTAATAGCACGTACACTGTCAAAGCTGGCAGCTAAAACGCATATTAGCTCAATCTTGTGTGAGTGTGCACCTGGGCAGCTTGAGGGTTGGGCTCAAGGGGCAGTCCACCGGAGCACACAGATGTCTGTGTGGCTCATGTAAACCCTTCGCACCCTCCCCCGGCTGGGAGTCCGCCTGCCCGGGCGGGTTCAGGGAGGGCAGGGCCGCTGACTGTGCCCCTCGCTTGAGCCTGGTTCTTGGTGGGACATCTCGGCTCCTATCTATGTCAGGACACTGGATACCTGAAGGATAGGAGGAGGTCACTGGGTAGCTACTGCCCACACTGGCCCTCGCAAGTGACCGTGAACAAGATATCCTCGTGGAGCCATTCAATAGCGTTGCGTTTGCAAGATGAAGTGATACGCTGGCAGTTTCCCTTGCCTGCCGCAAAGTACCGCAAACAACCGTATTCAGGATACGCTGGAGTGTGTGTGAAAATGTTGTATATATTACACACTCTGGTGCTTGTCTCAGCTTGACCAAAACCCACACAAGAATTACATAAGACTTCTAAAAAGCCTCTTTATAGGCTGAAAAGATCAAATAAAAACAAATAGAACCCTCTCTTTTCCCCCATTCGACACGTACCAGTGGCCGTGCAGAGGTATGCCAGCCAGCGGTACAGTGTGTTGTGTATTCTCTGCTGAAGCCTCCTCAGCTCCTTGCCAGTGTGCCCACGTCCTCTCCTCAGCTCTGACGGCTCCGCCGGCCCCTCCACATCACCGGCCATCTGGACGCCCTCGCGAGG
Organism: Percopsis transmontana; assembly: GCA_025447815.1. Lineage (NCBI taxonomy): Eukaryota > Metazoa > Chordata > Actinopteri > Percopsiformes > Percopsidae > Percopsis > Percopsis transmontana. The sequence continues at coordinate 8,520 of JAOEHI010052935.1, read as the reverse complement.
GCGCACAGACGCCTGCCACAGGGCATTACACGCACGGCAGATCATTTGAAAGAGAATGAACCAAGAATGAACCACCTTTAACAGGTAATCTCATCCAAAGTGACTCCCCGTGTGCATGGCCAGTACTTTTAGGGGTGACAATAGGAATTCAATGAGTTGCAGTAATGAAGCAGTGCAGTTATCGCACACTAGACTATACTGTCTGTCAGACTATACACACTAGACTATACTGTCTGTCAGACTATACACACTAGACTATACTGTCTGTCAGACTATACACACTAGACTATACTGTCTCTGGGCAAAGCAACCCCAAACGCCCCGCCCAGCCTGCAACAGTTTCCAAGAAATGCTTGGTCACAGTGCACTTGACTCTGCAAACACAAGACAATCAGTGGAGTCAAATAGTAGTAAAAAGATTCAAATAGAATATACAGTATATACAATGTGTATGTGTTTCCACAATAATAGGATGCTTGTGTCACGCGCCCTCCCAAAGTCTCTTACAGATTTAGGTGCCAGGGTTCTCTTGCTCTCTAAAGCTCGAGTCGGAGGGTTTCTCCTCTTAGCCAGCAAAGGAGTCCGAGCGGTCTGTGAGAGGAACCTTTCACCCGTCTTCAGAGGACACTATGAGGACAGAATCCGTATGGCATATTTATCCTGTTCATCACCTCCCTACCTCAGTGGTTCTCAAAGTGTGGTTTGGGCCCCCCCAAAGGAGTTGTGAGACACTTTTTGATTCCAAATAAGATTTGGATTATCATTATTATTATTATTATTATTATTATTGAATATAGAATTGTGCTCCATGTTTATTGTATATATGTTTATTATATGTATTTTTGTTGAGTTTAAGGTTCTTACATTATTATTATTATTATTATTATTATTATTATTATTATTATTAAAAAATGGAAATGGTTCCTAGCCTGCAAGTTATCAACAATTTTGTTTTGGGTGTCACAGAGCAAAAAGTTTGAGAACCACTGACCTAGATAAAGTCAAAGATAGTTTGATCATCATAAATTCCCACCATTTCCTCTTTCTCCTGTGGGGGGGTGTTGGACAGCGCAGACAGAGGGAGGCGGACACTTTCACTGCAACTCTGAAAGACGAGCACCGCAGTGGTGCCACTGAACAACCTCAGCGAGATCAGGTCTGACACCTGCAGGAAACAGGAGGTTACTGCATACTTCCAACGCGGAACACAAAAAGGTTATAAATATCGCATGTCTACTCATAAATGCTATTCAGGCAATAACCCTGTTGTTAAAACAAATGGTCCTAGCAGCGCTGATGAAATATGATACTCTGTCCCCTTAGTGACCATCCATCAGCAGGTCACACGTCACGCTCTGCCTCTCTGGTTTTATTTCCCCTCCACACTGCAGCGCTCACGCACTATCATATGACAGCCCATCTCGTCGTCGAAGTGAATTGGTTTTGAATGGGAAGTCAGAAGGACCCAGGAAATGAACTATATGTTGACTAAACTCACCTATTCACAGCAGTAGTGGACTTTTTTGCAGTTTCTTTCAGAGTGAATATAAGAATATTATTGAGCATCACCTGTATAACTATGGTATTCTTGGGCAGAGGATTAATAGGCCAGGACCAATGCTTAATTACAGTCCCATTTGGGTCACATAAGACTCCCCCAGCCTGGTCCCACTGTGCTGTGATGAAGCCACTGTAAAAAAAATGGACAAATGTACCGATTGTAAGTCGCTTTGGATAAATTGTCTGCTAAATGCTCTAAATGTAAATGTAAATGGAGATATAACACAACTGACTTCAAAAAGCACAAGGTGTACATTAGTAAACGTCAATTTCATCAGATTCATATTCAGATTTGGACCAATTAAGTACACACAAATACTGTATATACAAATACAGTATTTGTGTGTACTTAATTGGTCCAAATCTGAATATGAATCTGATGAAATACTATAGGAACACTGTAGTCCTGAACTAATACCACTGCGTTTACCGCACGTCAATGCTAATATTAGCATGCAGCTGACGTCACACCCACCTAAGAGGATGTGTCACCGTCCCATGTCCGAACACTGTGACACTAGCAATGATATTGGGGCTCTCGCTGTCGCTGAACACATTGGTACAGAACCCTCCGCGGGCCAGGCCGGAGTGGCTTTGGCACACTGCCACGTGACCAGAAGGGTAACTGTGTGGTCAGAGTCAAGGGTCACCAAGTCACTCTGCTAAATGCTTAAATGTAAAATGTAAATGTCACATAATAATCTCAAATGTCCTGTATTATTCTACACAACACGGGGATATTCACCCTCAACTACATGCCAAGGGAAGGATACTAGACAATGGAAGAGCCATCGTTGACTCTGTAGTGTAGTTTCTGCCGGGCTGGGTCTTTCTCTTTCACCTCTGGTATCCGAGGCATTCCGTTGGGTAGGGTGACAGGGCAGGCCTTGCCCCCTGCTGTCTTGTTCCTCAAACATGTCCTGGCCTCCCCGTAGTGGCGAAGTACAGGTGGCTCGTCCAGGCCCTGCGCTGCCTCTCTGGCTGCTTGAATGTTTCTATGTGGCAGATGAATCCATTTTATACAGCATTTAAAGGTGTAATTAGCACCACTCACTTTATACTGCCGCCTAGTGGAATAGATGTGCCAATATGAACCTTATGGGTAATCATGGAGGCCTCCGCTACCCACAGGTCCCTGTATATAGCTGGAAATAGCTTATTCTCTACATATGAAACCATTTTAATCTCCATCTCATGCGAGTATGCATCGTTTAATATGTATATATTAATTTTTATGTATACCACGTCCTGCCAAGCCTTTTTGTAGTAATTGACATTGAATGAAAAACATGTTTTAATAGCATACTTAACTTAACTAATATACTAAATAAAAAATAAGAATAACAAAAATATATATTGAAATCTTTGCTAAGGCACCTTACGTCCCCCCACCAGGGGGGCTGACTTCCACTTTGAGAACCTCGGAGCTACAGTATTGAATCACTGTAAGCTAATTGTAATATATGAGGAGTTTGTTTACAAAATGACATATACGCTGCACATGTAAAACCCATGTAAATCATAAACATGGGAATAAAGCAGATATAACAACATACGAACATGCATACATAGAAATTCTTGCCATCTGCAGCCTCTCTACCACCCACTGACACAGTGTGTTCCATTCAGGCTCATCATAGGAAGCTTTTTGGGGCTGAACAACCCAACCTGGAAATGAAATAAGATTCAGATGTAGCTACTGTACAAAGAGACAACATACCAATCAACATAATAGCTACTGCTGTATATAGGCTACCTTTCTCTTTACAGCTCTCTGATGCGGTGGAGAACATAATGGTGTTCAAGGCAGGAGCTGTTGGGAAGTAAACGGGTGTGAATACATGTAGCTTTATGAACATACATGTATGTTTGAAATACACTACAGTTCAAAAGTTTGGAATCACTCAAATAAAATGACGTTGGTTTCCTTGGATCTGCGCCTCACAAAAGTTATTCTCCAAACACCTCAAACTTAGATGCGTCTGTCCATAACACTTTTTTGTGTCTATTTTTTGCCCATTTTAATCTCTTCTGTCTATTTGCCAGTTTCAGATATGGCGTTTTCTTTGAAACTCTGCCTAGCAGTCGCCTCCTAACTATTGATGATGAGACTGGTGGTGCATGTATTGTTTAATGAAGCTGTCATCTGAGAAACTGTAAGGCCTCTGTGAGGGTTTTCTAATGTTGAATTAGTCTTTTAACAAGGTAATTAAGGGTTAGCTAATACAATGTGCCCTTGGAACACAGGAGTGAAGGTTGCTGAAAATGGGCCTCTGTACACCAATCTAGATATTCCATACAAATCTGTTGTTTCCAGCTACTGTATAATAGTCATTTGCAAAAATCAACACAATGTCTACACTGTATTTCTGATCAATTTTATTGTATTTTCATTACAAAATATAAACTTTTCTTTCAACAAGGACACAAGGACATTTCTCAGTGATTCCAAACTTTTGGGTAGTATATATATTGGACAACATTCATATCAAGTCACTGCCACCCAATCATAGCAAGTAATCATGTAAAGGAAGTAGCCTACCAGCTACCCTATCCTGTCTGGTAACTCTGTAACTCTGTTCCTTTCACAAGCTTGTAACCCAAGACACACTGAGTTAATTTCTGAAAAGGTCATGTGAAGTGACTTTAGAAGTTTTCAATCTCAGTACCATAATGGGCATTTCCATTACTTCTCACATGCATGATCTGTGGCATTGCATGGTGGCTTAATTAAAGCAAATGGACTGTGTAATTGGCCAAAGAGAGAACCTCCCATTTCATGTTACTGTCCGGTTTATATAGCCTATTTCAATATGTTAGCCATTTAACAGTTACGAAACTGGATTAATCATGCCTACCTCTGATGGGCTTTGATATAAAGATTTTCTTTTGAAAACCTCTGGGAGATTCTACCGTTTTTCTCTCGGCTGATCCAGTATTTTCCACAACGGACTCTCCTCCTTTCTGGTCCTTTACAGCTACCTGTAAAGAAATTTCGCCAGTGTTCAGGGAACTTTTGGAGTGCAATCGTGAGACGTCATCTCCTTCGTTCTTCCACGGACGTTTCGGATACACTGCCCCAGCAGTCAACTCGCGCCAGGAGTAGTGCAGGATGTTCTGAAGGCCGCGAGGAACACCGCCCTCCTCGGCCCACCTGTGCTGAGAAAGCAGGCGAGCCAACTCGGCTAACAGTTGAGGGGCTGCGTGCCTGTAAGCGTCCACCGTGCCATCTGCTGGGACGGCGTCCGGGCTACTTTCTCCATTGACAACACATGGTTTATCGTGTTTAATATGCACACACGTGTCTTGTGACATTCTCTGTGCGTCCTGGTCGTCTGTTTTTCCTCCTTTGTTCGAGCTGTTGGAAGAATAATTCTTATAAAAAGGATAGGATATAAAGGCTAAAATAGAATAGAAATGTCATTAGAATGTACCTTTTTCGAACTGCTCCATTTGTCAAATTCAAATGTAGAATGTTGCTATGCCTTGGTTTGCCATTACGTCGATCCTGTGCCGATGGCTCAAGTTTGTAATAAAATGGTTAATATTTTATAAATTTCATTTATACAGTCAAGTTAATAAATGGTTAACCTACCTGGTCAAAGAAATACAATGGTCCGGTTATAAACTCTCTTGGCGTGCAAGAAGTCGTCATTTCCCCCCACCCCACCCCCAAAAATCCAACAAATTCTGTACCAAAGACCAAAGAAAGTCCTTTTAGTCTTAGTGGTGCTGTACAAACAACTTTCCTCAGCCTACTGTGAATCTAACGTTGTATAGGCTATTCATTCACTTGGCTGGCCTTGTTGCCTGGATACAGTGCACTGCGCCAGTCTCAAAAATCTCCCATTACGCACTATAAATGATCAACTCTGGTAACAATTTGAAGGCTGTCGTGGTACAAAATAAATAGCACCCAATACCCAATGTAGTGTAGGGGAGCCAGCGCATATAGCAATTTAAGAACAGACACATAAGCGACACATGACGAGCTGTCACCCCGCAGGCGCGCTGCAGAGCACAGTAACTTGAGACTCAGCAGGGACATAATTGGAAGTGAATTGTGCTTAAGCACCGAGAAAGTGGGTACTGTAACATGCATTGCAGTTCATAGGCTAACGAGAACATATGGGTAATAACCGGTCTTTTTTAACGTGCAATAGACTTCCTTACATTGGAATACGTTATTTCACTTAAACATTTATTTTCCCAGAAGAGAGAGAGCCGTCTTCCCCTGTGCTCCAGTATCAAGTTGATGCACTTGACTCATCTGGCTCAAACACTCACTTTCTGCTTTCTACCACTGGAGGCTCGCAAGCTTATGCGTCACTTCATCTCTAGGTCGCTGATCATGGCGGAGCTACAGCATGAAGTAGAGCCTGAACTTCTCAATGGGGGCGACTTGTACGAGGAGAAGGAAGACGCAGATACAACAGAATCAGTGAAGAAAAAGAGAAGAAAAAAGAAGAAGAGCAAGGCTACTGCACCAGGTAAGAGGCGTCAGTTTGCCGTTAGAAAACCACTGGAAAAATAGCGCAATTTTGTCTCCATCAGTCCAGAGCCGGACGATAAAACAGGAGCATCAAATATGCGGGACAGGAGACTTTTCACAGTTCTGCTCTGTCCCAGCTGTCCCAGACGTGGACGAATGTTTTTCTATCTCTGTGTTTGTGTGTGTGCGTGCTGTGTGTGTGTGTACAACCACGAGGCTTCTCATTAGGGACATTTTCTTCAAGATTTAAATTTAACAAATTGGTATAGAATGTTGTCAGTTCAGGGTATGTGTGAAATTAAACATAATTTCACTCCAGAGTAAATCCTATAAATTCTCCTATAATTCATACAATGAATATGAAAGGAGTAGGTCTGTCCAGTTTCATTCATGTCATTTGCCTCCTATAGTAAATTAAAATCCACTGAGAAACTAAAACACTGAGTTGTTCAATATGTAGGCCTATGTGTATATATAAGTGCGTTTCAACTGTGTGTGTGTGTGTGTGAAGGGCTAAATGTCAGAATGCTGCAAGGTACATATGCCCTTGAAAATATTGATCCCCATGGTATAGAAACAAATTATGCACAGACCCTGCCAAGGTCTGATCATGGTGACGGCTGCACTTTGGTGAAATGGCTCAGAAACACGAACAATTTACTCAGTTGACGTGTGTGTGTGCGTGTGCGTGTGTGCCTGCGTGCGTGCGTGTGTGTGCGCGTGCGAGCGTGTGTATGTGTTGTTTGTGTGCCCACGTGCAACTACTGTCTCTGTACTTTTTCTCGGGTGTACGCACACATGTCGCCGCGTGCGTGTGTATGTGGTTGCATGCGCCTCTGCACATGCAACCACATACACATGCACGAGTGTGTGCGTGACTTTGCAGCAGGGACGAGCGAGCCTGAGGCGGATGGAGACGGCAAGAAAGGTGGAGTCGTGGCTGATGTGGTGAAACAGCTGGAGCTGCAAACTCTGGAGGACAAGGATAAGGAGGAGGATGGCGAGGAAGGTGAGTGGTCGTCGCCGTCGCCATCGCCAGCTCAGAGTGATTGTTGTTCTAAAGTTGCCAGAAATGCCCCGTAAATTTTAACTTGTTGTCTTTGTAATATGATATGCTTCTGGCCTCGGACGATATTTCCGAGGTTGCTGAAACAAAAACGATGCTTTCAACAGATGGGGAGGATGGAGAGAACTCAGCGGGGAAAAAGAAAAAGAAGAAGAAGAAAAAGAAAGGATGTAAGATCCGGGGCATCTATAAAAAAAAATGTTTTGTTTATATACTGATTCCATTCTATTCTATCTATATATTTTGTTTAGAAAAATATATCTAGATCTATATATAGAATGAAAAAAGACTCCTCTATTAGTAGATGGTTACATAAACATTGTTGAGCTCATGCCCCTCTCACGCACTACTCCTCCCCCTTCAGCTCTTATATACACTGTTCTCTACCCCTCCTCCTATAGCTGCCTACTGTGTTTTTAAACAGTGAGCTGTGGCAGAAATGTAAGTTTTTTGGGGCGCTATAACACAATTGAGGAGTTCACCTTTAAAAGTGCAGTATTTATCCGAATGACTAGACTACAATGATACATAGCTTGTATATGTAGCATTATAAAGTACTAAATATTCCATAGCATGGCATACCTAATAACACGATGATGTTTAACTGTACTTATAGTCTACGTTAAAATATCAATATGTTGAATGCATAGAGGCTAACTGCTAACGGTTTCTTTCTCTATCTCTTCCCCTCTATCTGGGACACAGTGAAGGGACAGACCGAACCTCCCTCGGTTCCTATTTGCGAGCTTTATCCCAACGGAGACTTTCCAAAGGGAGAGGAGTGTGAATATCCCCCATCTAAAGACGGGTGTGTGACCTCTACAAACGCTCGCCGTGCCATGGACTAGCACAGTTTGACAGGACTGCATGAGTAAAGTCAAAATAGTAAAATAATATAAATGAGTAAAACAGACAAGATATAATAAATAAGTAAACACACATTGCACAGTTTAGTATATATAGTACATAGTATAAAGTCATAAAGTATAGTATAGTATATGAGGTTTCTGTTTTCCAGTCTTTCCCAGCAAGTTGGTCAGGGTCCCCCAGGGGAGAGGCTTGTGTCGTTGTTTTTTGCGTGTGTTTATATATATGTGACTACATTCATGTAATAAGTCATTTATAGCTCCCCACGCCCCCCCCGCCTCACTACTGTCATGAGAAGGATGTAACATATTAAGCCTTTGGTGTGTAATGCAGCGCGACACCAGCAGGCCTCCCTGCACAGCACAGCAGGATGTCACATTCATAGTACACACATTAGCATAATGAGAACACAACAACCATCTCCTCTCCTGTCCACACCTGTGTGGGGGGGGCGGCGGCGGGGGGGCCGGGGCGGGGCCGGGCGGGCGGGGGGGGGGGGGGGGGGGGGGGGGGGGGGGGGGGGGGGGGGGGGGGG
>JAOEHI010052934.1:0-15909 GCA_025447815.1 Percopsis transmontana | reverse complement strand
CTGCTTCGTTTGTGAGGAAAGGCCTTATCCTTCTAATGTTGTAGAGGGCAAATCTACAGGTTCGGGTTGTTGCGGCATTGTTGGCTGAGCAGGATAATTGACTGTCCAAGACAACTCCGAGGCTCTTTGCAATATATATTGATATCGAATTATTGTCCAGCCCTAGTTATAATTAGCAGCTGATATAGTTTTAATTGATCACAGAGCAACAGCAAGTGGGTGTTGATGCAGGGAGAATGAAAACATTTGAATATTAGAGTAGTCTAGTATGCTGAAAGAGTTAGTGGGATGCAGTAGGATTTTTGTACATTGAAGTGTTACAGGCATTGTGAGCCATTCTGCCAGGACACCAGCTTTTCTCTCCACTATCTTAACGTTAGAGTTGCTATTGTTCACGTTGTGATTTAAAATTGGGAATTATCAGTGTAAATGCCTGTTTCTGTCTTTCAATGGCTTTTAATGGCTTCTAGTGTTCCAATTTCGCACACTAGTTGTGTTAGAATTTGAATGGTGCAGTTATAAACATATTTAGATGGTTTTTTTCCTGATGTATTATAACTCAAAGATTTCTTTGTATTGTTACATTTATCCAAAGACTTACAAAAAAGTACATTTGTCAATAGCTGAAAAGGTAATGCAGTCATTGGAAGTAAACGAATTCTGTTAGAATAATGACATCAGCAGTCATCAGTGCTAACTTTGTTCCTAAAGCATCTTACCGTTACATATCCACATACTGTAACATTAAGTTCTCAAAAATCTTAAAGGGGCAATCGGAGATGATTTTGCATCAGTTAGAGAAAACATGAAGACGTGAACAACCCCTTCTGCACCTGAAAACTCAGGTGCGCATTTTGTCTCGCTCACCCACAGCTAATTCCTCCGCCCTCCCTAAAATTCCCCCAACTCCACACACAGCTTTCAAACTGTTTTTAAACAAAGCAAGTCAGTCTGCAGTAGCAAATCAGGCTGACCTTCGTGTTTTGGTTGGCACTATATACACAGTGGGACAAAATGTCAGATTGTCCCTTTAAGCATTCTAACATAAGACATATTAGAGGTTTTTGTTTTGTTTTTATATAGAGACAGAAATAGAAACCGATGATCACTATTTAAGGGTTTAGCTTAATGGGAGTGCTATGAAGTAGAGGTACCAAGGTGAATTTTGAAGAGGTGGGTTTTAAATATATTGTGGAAGATGGGAAGGGACTCAATAGCTGCGGGAAGCTCACTGGAATGTTAAGATGAGTTCCGGATGTACTAAGATGATGACATTAAATTACATTATAAATAGTGTCATAGCTTTTGCTAAGACTTGGTATACAATCAAATTTGGGCCTAACAGGAGCGGTTGGCGGTGGTCATTTTGTCCAATTCAACTGGCAATGCTGCCTGCATCCACATTTAGTTTATTTTGGACTTTCAATTAAATGAGCTAGATTGTGTTTTAAAGCCCCTCTTCTCCCTTTTTCATATTATTTTATTAGGAGCTGAAGGCACTAATTGCCCAGACAGGCAGTACCTCCTCCTCATCTTCATCCTTGGGTTTGTCACTTGGTGTCCCAAGTGGGTCCCAGAGTTTGGAGGGTTCAAGGTCATACCATTACACCTTCTCCAAGGCAGTGCTGCTCTCCCAGTCTGGAGGTTGCAGAGTGCTATCTTACTGTGAGCGACTGAGCTGCCTCCTGGCCTCACAGCCTTCCCCTCAAGCCACACTGGTGCCCGGTGAGTGCATGTTTGTTTTGTTAGTTTTTTTTTTTTTGGTGCGTCAAGAAACTTGACTGAAACTTGGTAGTCAATTAACTGAGTAATGTTGTGACTTGGTATATGTAATATTCCTGTTAATCTTTAAGTTAAACTATAGTGATATAGTTCAGTTATAATATAAATAAACAAGCCTAATGTTCATTCAGCTCCAAAAGCCGTTAAAACTTGTGTACGTAAAGCATTTGGAAATACTGATCAAAAATATAAACGCAATACTAAATACTTCATGGAAAAGTAAACTTAATACACTGCTCCAAAAATTAAGGGAACACGTAATCATCACAGTATAACACCAAGTCAATTAAACTTCAGGCATATCATTCTGTCCAGTTAGGAACCATAAGTGATTGTGAATCAATGTAATCTGGTGCAAGTGAAAGTGACAACAGTGCACTGGAGAGGCAACAGCAAGACAACGCCCAAAAAGGGAATGGTTTTGCAGGTGGTGGCCACATTTTATTGTAGAATTAGCCATCTTACACGTTTTCTCCAAAGTTAACTGCAAGGCAGCTGAACATGCAGTACAAAAATGACGTCTCAGTCAATAGGCAGGGGAGCCTGCCAACGAAGCACAGGTTGTCATGCACGCAGTGCGTGAAGATTTATTTGTTTAGTTAAATCGGAGGCTTTTGCGGTTACATAATCGTAAAAGGCCATATCGCGGTTTTGATTTGAAATGCGATTAATTGTACAGCCCTAGGTATTGTGCCTTCGCGTCGCGTTAGTTGTATTTTCCACGTAATATTGCGCAAGGCTCACGCAACCTGATAGACTGTAATTGTGATCCACGTCACAAAAAGCATATACAGTACCAGTTGGACACACACTCTCATTCACTTAAATGGAAAAGTGTCCAAACTTTTTGACTGGTGTACTAATACTCATGAAAAAAGTGTAGGTCCCATGCAATAACAAAATTAGCAGCTAATTTAACTAATCATTGTTATTGCAGCCAGTAATAAAGTAAAGCTATGTCAGACGATAAGTGAGGAGACGCGCCTCAGAAGTTTCTTCCTCGATTCCAGGAGAAGTGGTCATGCTTGATGCAATCCAAGCTACCATATCATGCATTTTGTACTTTTGTACTGTGCAAGTATGATAATGTTGGTGACTTTTACCATATGTGTAAATGGAATGCTGTCAAGAAAGTATTCTAACCTAAGACTTGATTTATTACAATCCTATGATTGCGATCAGACTTCCAAACGGCTTGCTTTGGATAAAACTTTGATCTCCAGTTTGCACTGCGCGTCTGGTGCTCCTCCACCTACTTCACTTGAAGTTGGCGGATTCCTCACTGCGGTCTCTTTTTGTTTTGCCACTAATTTGCCTTATTTCTAACTAAGAAATGTATAATGCAATTCATAGCTAGGAACCCAAGATGCATCTTAATGCCAGGACTGAAGGGCCTTCCTTCTCTCTCCTGCCTAGGATGTGGTGTGAAAAAGGTGAGCACGGTGAACATGAAGGCCGGGCAGTATGTGCCTATCCACAGCAAACAGATCAGAGGGTTATCTTTCAACGGGGAAAACGACACGCTGATGCTCTCTGCTGCCCTGGATAACACTATAAAACTCACCAGGTACACAGGCATACAAGCACATTATCAGTCTCCCTAGATATACACAAATATATTAAATAAAGATAATTGCAATAACATAAACATGGCCATAGTTTTGTTTTTTTGTTTTTTTTTATAAAAATGGAACTGCTTTGTGATTCAACTCGTCAAGACGGGAATAGTCCAGGTGCAGAGGTTCTAATCAGGTTTTCTTTGTTTTAGTTTGATGACCAATACAGTAGTCCAGACTTACAATGCTGGGAAGCCTGTATGGAGCTGTTGCTGGTGCCTTGACAACACCAGCTATGTGTATGCTGGACTCAATAACGGATCTGTGCTCGTCTATGACACCAGAGATACCAGCAGACACGTTCAAGAGCTCCAGCCACTCCACTCCAGGTTTGATACTATTACTTAAGGAACTCCAGCAAGTAACCTGGAATTTGTTTTTAATCTAGAAAGTTTATATGTTGACAGTTAATTACTAGGCTAGTCGACATGGCATTTAGCAGTAAACTTTTTTTGTTAAATGTATTTATTTGTTGTTTTATTATCTGTTACGCGCCACATATTTTAATGAGGAGGTACAATGGAGCATTCAGATGACAATAGGTACAGATGGTGGAAGTCTAAAGTGAGCATCGCATCGAATAAATTTGTGATGCTATCGCGGCCCATCACGTTCAGGTGGTTTCAGGTGGCGTTTAGAACATCCGAGCACTGCCAAAATGTCCAAAAATGCTTTGCACCTCTGGCCAAAGAAAAATTTCAGACGAAGATGGCAGACAGTAAAGCGAGTGCTACCGACAGAAAATACAAATGTTATTGTACTTTACTTGGATATTATTACATTTGGTATCTCTTTAAGAGAGCCGAGGTGCTTGCGTCATCAAGGGCAGCGACGTGTTGTGGAAGACAAGTGCAGCATGAGACACTGTCAAGAATGTGCAGCTTCCCCACTTGAAAGGGATTAATCTTACTTGAAGATTTTTTTTAACTGGATTCCACTCACCGACAAAACAGGTTTTGCTTTCTTTCCTCCTTTTAGTTTGAGGGGTTCTGTTTTATAAATACCTTTTTTTTTTTTTTTTTTTTATAGAAAATCAAAGTGTACACACATTGTTTCAAGACAAGTACATGAAAAAATATCTACACATATACAGTACGTGCCCAAATGTTTGACTGGTACTGTACATACACACATACATGCATACATATACACATCTCAACATTACATTTCAGCATCAAGCAGTTTATAATCATATCCATATCCAATCATATCGACAATAGATTAAAGAAAGCACAGTCTACCCATCTCGCACACATGAATGGTAACTCCCATGGCATAAAGCTAGCGCAAACCCTCACTACTTCGGTAGCAACGTGAACTCCACCAGAGAAACGGTCTCCAAGTTTTTTTAAAACTTCTTATCGGCTGCCTCTCCGGATTTTGGTTATATCTGGTTAAACTCCGTTTGACACATTAATGTATTATCCAGAGTGGTAAAACAGTAAGGGAGAGCGATGGAGAGAAGGAAGCGAATAATTTTACGCTTGCATTAGATGTTTACGTAAATGTTGACCAAAAAAACAGAACTTAGGTAAGCTTATGCAGACAAGAAATAATGCTGACGTTTTGTTTCTATAATAATGTATTACTTGTAGGCCTAGTTCCTAGTAATTGTCATTTTACATTATGTTCTAATAATAATAAACATTAAAGCTGCAAGGAGCGTTTATCAGGGTCAAGCACATACAGCACGCCGCAATTTTTGCAGGAACTTGAAGCGATCTGGATTTGATAGTAGAGCGTCTGACCTAAATCAAATTGAATCCAGGTCACGGACAGTCTAGTCAGGCATCAATGAAGTGGACTTGTTTCATCACAGTATAGGAGAGGCCATATTAGGCCATATTAAAGGTTTATTGTTTGCTTGACCTGATTTAACCAAATCAAAATGTTAAATTTCATGCAGAGTCCAAATATGCAGGTTTGGTTCACGTTGGACTAACCCTTTAGGAGCCACGCCCACTTCCTCTCGAGACAGCTATACGTTTAAGGCTGTTTTTTCTGTTTTAAAAAAGAAGTTCTGAAGAGTTCAACAAATATATTTGGTCAAATGGCCATGGAGATTAAAAAAATTTATTTAATCAAATCCGTAATTCCAGAAGTACAAAGGATTAAAGTCATTATTACTTGTTACATTATACAATGTTTGTAGGCCATGAAAAGACAAATCATTAGACACCAAGCTTATGGCTATAGGTCACATAATATGGTAGCTGTTGCCGCATTAATGTTCAATTGATGACTGTAACTCACCCTGTTGCCAATCTGGACTAAGTTTTTATTACGTAAACTAGACCCTTGGGGCTTAACACTGATCTAGTTTCATGATCATGTCACTTTTAACCCGCCCTAAAATTCCTTCAAGTTTTGTTTATCAATTTGACTTGGTTTTGTTGAAATCGGAAAGACGGTCTAGGGTTTGTTACTGTTTTTGTGGGGGGGGGTGGTATAGCGCCCCCATGAGGCCAAATTGATCAAACAAGTAGGGTTGGCTGCAGTCAAGGATATGATACTTGAGCTCCAAATTTGGTTGCAACTCCACAGATTTCAACAGTGTAAGCCATTTGCCAAACAAACTTCGATTGTTATAACAACAACAAACTGTGTCTTACCTTGTTGTTTTTGTTACCAAAATTTGTGTTTGATAGTAAAACCACTTGTAACGTAAATTTAATAGTCTATCATTTTGAGTCGATTGCAGTGACTTCTGGTTTGTAAACATGGACCAGGAAGTGTTTTGCATATGAAGTTGGTAGTCTCTTTCGTCTTTAGGTCTTTTTGACCTAAAATGCAACCGCACTGCATCGAAAGTCTGTTAGATTAATTTGATTGGTGCTGAGGTTTGAATAGAGGTGTCACATGTCAAAATTTACCAATGGGTTGTCGAGATAGCAGCCTGCGTATTTGTCATGCATTTCTATGGCAGTGCGCACGGCCCTTCCAGGACAGGGCTGTATTCAAGTCAACAAATGTTTAGTCTTGAAGGCATTTCAGGAAGTACTTTGTACATATACTTGAAGTTACAAGTAAAAAACATATTTATGGAGTTATTTGCAATTATAACGGCATCAAAATGTCTCCATTTGTAAATCTGCCTAAACATACTTCTACTAAAACCCTGAAATTACTGAAGTTTACTTCTATTTATTGACATCAAACTTTATCTGCATAATTCCAATAAAATATTCATTGTAAAACATGATTTTCTGTCAGGCGGAAATGAAATCTTCCATTTATTTTGTGTTCTATCTTCATGTACTCTGACCCAGGAAAATCCACATTGATTCTTTCACCTTAAGAGAAATCTCATTGGTGTTACCTTTTTTTTTTTTTTTCTTTTTGGTACCTAGATTATCTGTATAGCCCTTGTAGATTTACATTTAAGCATTTAGCAGACGTTTTTATCCAAAGCGACTTACAATTAGTAGCCTAAATTACTTCACCTATTAATTTGCACGTGTATAATTCGCTCCTCAAAATAGTTTTGGAGATATACTCTATTCAGTTTGAGAATGTTTTTCGAGTCAGCGACCTGACCAAAGGGCTTAGTGATGAAGAGGTTAAAGCTGCAAGCAGCATTTATCGGGGTCAAGCACATGTAGCACGCCACTTTCGCAAGATTCGCAAGACCTTAAAGAGGTCGTATTTCGATTGTGGAGCGTCAGACAAAAAGCGACTCGAATCCAGGTCATGGAAATTCGAATCATGCATCAGTGAAGTAGACTTGTATTTTATGACAGTATAGGAAAGTGGTCTGCAACAGGCGGCCCGTGGCCCACCAGCAATAATATCTGGCCCGCCAGCTTATTTTTATACATTTTTTATTTTTCATGATCAGAATGACAGTCCCACATATAGCTATAACGTCCAAATAGAGAAAATACCTGAAGAATGCTTATTATACTTTTATCCATGTTGAGAGTGAATGACGGACACAAACATGCATGAAGCAGACCGCGGGCTGCACTGTAGTCAGTGGATAGCGCCTATTGATGAAATGGCGCCCCATCACAGCAGCAACAGTTACCCACAGAATCACTTCCTCTTTAGCGAGTTTGCTTACAAAATAAAAGCAATAGAAAGTTAGTTTTTGTAGCAATGCTATATTTTGAGCTGAATTGCACAGCCACATAGCCAATATTTTTTTAATAGGTACTAAAGCACACTCACTGGAAAAGTCCTTGTATTCTTCTCTCATTTCTTAAATTATATCCGATGTAGGTCTCCCCATATCTACTATCTATGCTTGTGTTCAAAGCAAAGTTTAGAGAAACGATTGTGTCTTTATATGAGAAAATGCAGGTAAACGCAAGAACACACGAATTGCTGAAAGTGTAATTGAAGACAGGATTAATGCACGTTTGATTTTAAATATATGTATTATCATAGCCTACATCTTATTTTATGATACAGTAGGATATACAGTACCTACTTTGCCTAGTATGCCTACCCAGACGGCACGCCAACGCAGACCAGGTAGGATGAATGCATAGTTGTCTTTCCATTGTTCTATACTATTGTATTTCTTCATGCAGCGCAAAACCCAGACACCGGAAACAACTGACATAACATAACTGACATTTAGTTTTTGACTGTCCTGCACAATTTAACCACAGGGTGGAGCCGTTGAATAAGCAGCTACAACAAGACAAAATGTAACAGTCTGTAACATATTCCAATAGCATTTTTTATCAATTTCTTAAATTGGCCTTTGATTATGCTTTGGCCTGCCATCTAATGGCTTAGAAAAAAGATTGGCCCGAGGCCAAACTTTCTTACAATTAGGTCATACTTGCAGACTTACTAGGAGATAAGGCCATATTAAAGGAGCATTGTTTGGTTGACCAGCAGTCTTAAACTTGTCCTGGTTTAACCAAATCAAAATGATTCTTATGTAAAATTTCATTTCGAGTTCAAATATGCAGGTTTTGTTCACATTGGCATAAGTGTTTATAAGCCACGCCCACTTTCGCCCAGGGCGGCGATCTAGGCAATACGCTTCAGGCTATCCCTGCCAAACCGTTAGGAATTTCAACATTCTTTTAACCATTTTTAATGAGGAATCCTTGAAGAGTCCAACAAACTAAGAATTATGATATTTGGACAAATGAAGGAGATGTCAAGTGCGTTTTTCATCAAAATCGTACAACCAGAAATATATAAATTAAAATCATTATTACTTAAAAGCTGTTTATAGGCCATGATGTGGCAGATCATTTGACACCAAGCTCATGGTTATACATCACATAGTATGGTAGCTGTCCCTACATTATTGTTGCATGTTCAATCGATGACTGTAGCGCCCCCTGTTGGCCAATCTGGAAGAAACTTTTACTAGATAAACTAGATCCTTGGGGCCTAATACTGACTCATTATCATGTGACTTTGTTAACCCCGCCATAATATTCCTTTAAAATTTTGTTTTATATTTTTGCTTGTGTTTACCACGCCCTTTAGCCAATCAACTTCTTTCTTGAGCAGATGTAGGCTTCCAAGTCGTATGTGTTGACATTGGTTTTGTTTAAATCGGAAATACGGTCTAGGATCTGTTACCATTTTTGTTTTTTCCGGTATAGCGCCCCCAAACATGAAGGGTTGGCTCCAAATTTGGTTGCGATTGGATCAACCGTCTAAGAGATACGGCCTCTTCCTGTTTATGTAACAATTCTGCCAATACGCTTCTGTCTGTGGTGGCCATTTTGTTTGTAATTTCAGAATTCTTTGAACATACTTTTTTTTTATTGAAGTCTCTAGAATAGATTAGCGTTGGATTGGTTCAGATTGGACAAATGGTCTAGGAGATGTTAAAAAACTTTTTTCCAGAAAATTCTAAATGACGAAAAATCTAGTTGGACTGAAGTCAATAGTCATAATGGCAAAGTTGTAGAGCATGAGAAGAGGAGTCATATGACACCAAGTTCAAGTCTTAAAGTTGGCAGGAGATGTGAGCTTTTGAAAATTGCAACTTTGACCTGTTGGTGGCGCTAGAGGTTTGGCCTTAGTATGATATTTGAGATTTCCCCTAATAGGATGATTGTTTATCAATCTGCCAAGTTTCATGCAAATGCCGCATGGGGAACATGCCGAATCAGAAAATTTGACGGAATAATAATAAAACCTAATAAAACCTGTCTGCAGAATTTTTTTTTTTTACTTCTCTTTTTTAAGACGGGGCAAACGGCAATGAGGTGACCCAATTTGTGTAAATAAAAACACTCACTCTTATCTGCCGACAAAGCAGGTATATTAGGCCTATTCCATGGATTATTTTGATATTTTATTTTGTTTATCTGTAACAACAAAGACCAAACCTCCCTAGGCCAGCGTAACATCTGCAATGCATTCGGAAGTGCTGAAATATGAATCTACCTCAGGTTTTTTAAATAGGGGGACAAAAGCAATGTGTAGTCAAAATCTGCAGAGGATGAAACAGAGTGCTGCTGTTGAACACTTTGAGAAGCCGTCAGCCTGCTTGGTTGATATCTCTCTAATTCGAGTGCTCAAAGGCATAAATGCGCCTATGGGTTATGGACATTATTTACATTAAGCTATGGGCATGGGAAGCATATTGAAAGTAGGGGTGGGGGGATCACAAGAAGTTTGGAGGGGAGGGGAATATGGAAAGCTAAGCTTCTTGTGATTCTATTGATGCAAACTATTTCAAGAAACAATCACAACACCAGGTACAATCAAAGGCTCTGTCAGACCGCCAACCAACAAACGATTACAAAATCTATGTATAACCGGCTGTCGCGAGTACCTGTACTTGTGTCCAACGCAGCCTCTGCGTTTACTTTAATGCACAGAACTGTACCTGCTGGCCACATATACAAATTCAACTTACCTATGAATTCACCAAAACGCAGAAAGAGCTTATGCACAAAAATAAACAGTGGGCACGCACATCCCACGCTGGTTTTCCTATATAAATCCCAGTCAAACGTAAAGTTGCCCTACGAGAACGCACTTCTAGTCACACACTGTTAACACTCACAGTTGTCTATAAATGGTCAATGAACAGCCCCAAATTAATATTAAAATACCTACTTACACCTGAAGAACCCATTGATTTCCCATTAACGATGACAAAAGCTGAGCGGAAACCAGGAAGAAGCTTTGTCAAACTCAGTAATAGTTTGTATAAGGGCAGAACGTCACATCATTCTCTCAGAAATGACTTTATATAGTAAGGAAGGTAGGAATAAAGCAAAGTTTGATGTTTGATTTGATGTCTAAATATTTTAAATCAAGATGATTGTGTCCCATAAACGTGTTACGTTTTGATTAGCCTAATTATTATAATTATTAAATATAGCCAGCCTTATCAATCTAATATCAATCTAACTGTTAAAGAGTTTCATTCATTGCCATCGGCGTCTCCATTTTGTCATTTCTGCATCCATAATATACATACACATTGGTCAGAGTTTACTTACAGGTGCGCTCTAAGTTTGTTTTTTCTAGATCAAAGCCTTTGCGTGGGAAGGGGAGTACACACGTTTCCGTTTTGTGCGTACGCCAGGTTTATAAATGAGACCCCAGGTCCAGAAAATATTTTGTCAAAAATACACATTACAATCGTCATTTCCGGCAGGATCTTTAATTTAGCAGGGCAGACTTTATTCATTCTAAGCTGTTGCCTCTGCTTTCTCCTGTGTCCGATGTTTATTCGACCAAGTAGAAGTAAACACACACCTTTCTTTTTTTTAATCGTCATGTCACTTTTCCCCGAACTAGCCTACACAGTGTCACAAATTGCAAGCGGATTAGGTTAATTTCAGACTATCGCGGTCTGCTACAAATTTGTGCAGCGCAGGTCAGGCAATGCCAAACCATTCAAATTGAGGTTCTACCATCTATAGCCTACTCATTATAGAACGTCAATTGACAATTTTAATAAACATTAAAAAAAATTGGTATTTTTATAACAGCAGCTATAATCCAGTATATAGTATCTCGTATCGGTAGACTACAGAAGATTGTAGCATGGTTTGCAGACTAGTAAAAACGCTAAGCTTTATAATGATGCACTGTAGAAAGTGTGGTTTTATCCTTAATGTGGTATCGATGTCAATAAAAGCCCTTTGAATTTTTTGAGGTAAAAAATAACCCAGAGTAACAGCTAAAGGCTTGATGGAATCGTTGCAACTGGTTAACATGAGTCATGAGTCTACCATACATAAAACATTGAAAAAGCATGCAGTCCATGGCTGAGCACCACAGAGGAAGCCACCAGAAGTTTGCCAAAGAGCATATTGACACTCCACAATGCTACTAGAAATTTTTTTATTTTTCCTAAACTGATTGTTTGGAAAGAACACGCAGCAATACATATGGCATGAAAAGGGCATCACATACCAACATGAAAACATCATCCCAACAGTTTAGTGCCGTGGAGAGAGCAATGTTGGGCTGCTTTGCTGCCTCTGGGCCTTGACAGTTTGCCATCATTAAGGGGAAAATGAATTCCCAAGTTTTTTAAGGTATCCTATAGGATAATGTTAGGGTGGCTGTCCACCAGCTTAAGCTAAGTAGAAGTTGGATGATGGCGCAATGACCCTAAACATTGAAGTAAATCTACTACAGTATGGCTTTATAAATAGAAAATTTGCCTTTTGGAGTGGCCCAGTCAGAGCCCAGATCTTAACCCAATAGATATTCTGTGGAATGACCTCAAGAGAGCCATTAACACCAGACATCCTAAGAATATGGCTGAGCTGAAGTAGTTCTGTAAGGATGAAAGATGCACCTTGGAAAGATCCACTGCACCTTTTTAAGTTTTGGTTATGTTGCATTATTTACAACATGCAAACCCAATTTTACACTCAACCATTCACTGCACTACTGACATTTCCGATTAGCACACCACATAGTTTGTTTGATTTATTAATGTTACTTTGTTTAAATAAATGCATTTGATTAGTGAAACCTCACATTCTTCCCTCCATTTTGTCTCACCTTGTGACAATCTTAACAAAATTGGTGCATTGTGTGCTTATTCATGTTTAATTATTAATTAACATGACACATTTGTCATTTGTGCAGTTTACTTAAAGCTGCTGTTGCATTGGGTTTTCTTTTTACATTTAGGTATGTTTTGATTATGACTGTTTACATCTGATAAGTATAAAACATGTTGCCAGTATATTTGTGATGCTATATTCAATTAATGTTGATTGTGATTGAACAAAGTGATAATTTCAGTATCAAAAGTGACAGTAATCTAACTACGGTTGTTGTGAAAACTGTTATTAAATGTAATTCCAACAATGACTATTTACATAGACAAATATACCAGTAGGTTTGTTTTTTTTATTAGGTCGGTTTGGTTCCTCTTTAAAAATGTGAGCAAGGCATGCTCCTTTACAAAATAACACAGAACATACAACAGTGTGCCGTTTTATGAGATAACACATCTTGCAGGAGTCCAGTAGTATCTCTGTCCTACGTGCCACGAGAGACCGTCAGCTCATTTCCTTATGGAGGCCTGGTTGCAGGTTCCTTAGAGCAGGCATGCTTCTGGGAAAAGATGAACGAGACCAACCACAGACCCCACCTTCTACCACTGGAGACAGGAGGGTGCACAGACATCCAAGTGGACATTGAGAGCCGTCACTGTTTGGTCACCTACCGACCAGGTGAGAATAAACTTATGTAAACTCCAGACCTCTTGTATCAAAAAGTGAGTGTTCTGGAAATGGGTAAAGACTGTCCAGGAACAGGAAAGAGAATCCTACCTCTCCTAATCTACCATCCAACCCTACTAGGGAGGTCCAACCCATCTCTGCGTTGCGTTCTGATGGAGCTAAACTGCACCCATCAACAGGACTCCAACCAAAGCCCTAGCTGTTCCTTCTCACCAATCAAGGTGTTTAGTGCCGGTACGTCCTGCAAGCTACTTACCAAGAACGCTGTGTTCCGGAGCCCAGCAGGTGGGGGAGCAACGCTTGTCTGCGCTGGAGATGAGGCCTCCCACTCAACCATGGTCTGTTCTGCTTGTAACCTTAGATTAAAGTAGCTTCACATGAACCTGAAATTATGTTATACAATATACAACTCCTTGTCTCTATTACTGTACTGCTGTGCTACTCTTGGCTTAGAAGTGTGATCTCAGTTCATTTGTCTTTTACTTCTCACCTCATCCCACCTGGATTTCTCTATAGGTATGGGATGCTAGGACTGGTGTTCTTATTCAAAAGCTCCCTGCTGACCTGCCTGTGTTGGACATCTGTCCCTTTGTAATAAATGCGGACCACTACTTGGCCTCGCTAACAGAGAAGATGTTAAAGATCTACAAATGGGAGTGACTCTTTACTGTGAGAGGGGAGGCCAGAGGTCCAACCACTAGAATAAATGGGAATTGGCAAAAACAAGAAAAGCATGCACTGATGCTAACATACATAACTTTAAAACCAAATGACACGGGTCCTAAATCCCCATTTCAGAGCAAAGTCTCTGATACTGACAAATGCACTGTATATTTTTGACGCTGTGCACTGGTTTGTCCCATACATACCTATATAATTTCTGCACTGCTAGGTTGTAATTGTTTTGCTGACAGATCATGTTGGGATAGTGGTTACAGCTCAGTGGTACTATGATTCGCTAGTATGATTTCAATAAATGCCAACCCCCATGGACCTAAATCTGAATGTTACCATGTTATTTTATTCCCCCCCTAATTTTAATTGTATATGTTGAGTGGTGACCATCTACTTGTTTACAATGGAACATAGTTAATAAAATGTTTACATACACACCACAATGTAATTTACTTGTCATTGTTAACTTGTATATTCCTATTGAGTGAAAGCTTGTATTTAGAGCTAGTTTGTTAAAAAACAGCCTCAATTGCAGCTATAACTTGTGAGGGGGAAAGGTTTTCCAATAATTGAAAAGATCAAATAAAAAAAAATGTCACAAGTATTGTGACTTGCCCAATAAGACAGACTTCAGATGTATGAATCTGCAACATAAGTACTAGCATCGGCACTGACCGTGCCAGGCCTTACTGATGATAGTCACATACTTGGGCCCACTTCCTGTTGCCAGGTCCACAGGTCTGTGCTAAACCCAAGATTTTGAATGTGGTATTTTGACTTAAGTGGTCCTGACTGAAATCTAGCATTCTGCGTTAGTTCTGGCAGGCCACGTAGTCACGCGCAGCTATCAGCTGACTCCAGCTGACAGACCAAATCCAAACCCTGCCTATATCAGCTGATCGATTTCTACACACTCATTGGCAACTCTCCAAACAGGGCGACTTACTTAAATGCTGCTTCAATCTACCCGCTTAGCTGCTACTGCACGCTGCTTGCAACCCACCCCCTCCGCAGCTTCTCCTTAAGTTGTGTTTAACATTGTGTGTGTAAATGAAAACAAGTTTTATTTATTTTATTGTGGCTGCAACATTATGAACGTGTGCTTAATGTAGATGTGTGCTTAACTTATGTCATATCGTTGACCTTTGTTGGATGGCTGCAACATTAGGACACGTGCTAAACTTGTCATACCGTTGACGTTGTGCATGGCTCCATCAGTATGAATGCGCTTAATGTCATATTGTTGACATTGTTGCATGGCTGCAACGGTATGAATGTGCTTGATGTCATTGTTGCATGGCTGCAACAGTATAAATGCGCTTAATGTCATATCGTTGGCATTGTTGCATGGCTGCAACAGCACGAATGCGCTTAATGTCATCGTTGGCATTGTTGCATGGCTGCAACAGTATGCATGCGCTTAATGTCATATTATTGCCATAGTTGCATGGCTGCAACAGCATGAATGTGCACTTATGTCATATTGATCGAATCATTCATTACTGCAGCATTATGATATGTACTAAACTTAAATGTCATATCGTTGGCATTGTTGCATGGCTGCAACAGTATGTGTGCTTAATGTCATATCGTTGACTTTGTTGCATGGCTGCAATATTATGAATGTGGCTGAAAGATGCTGTAGGTAAGTCTTACAAAACTAACTTTCTGTCATATTTGCTGACACTGACACTATGTTCCAGTAGAACTACATGAGTTATGTAATATAAAAAAATCCATCTCCTCTGGCACCACCTACAGCCTGTAGTGCGATTGTCAAAAATCCACCGCTCCCGGTGGATTTTCTCCTATCAGGGCCAGGGGGTGTCAATCCCAATAGTATGAACCTGCAGGGTCGGAGGCTGCATTCTCAGGACCGCACTCTCAGGACCCTAGGTCTTTGTGACAGCGCCACCGCAGGGTCGGAGGCTTCAAATAATAGTTTGTCTAACTACTTGGGTTTAAAGGTTTATGCCATAATACCCAATAGCATGAACCTGCACGGTCGGAGGCTGCATTCTCAGGACCCTAGGTCTTTGTGACAGCGCCACCGCAGGGTCGGAGGCTTCAAATAATAGTTTGTCTAACTACTTGGGTTTAAAGGTTTATGCTATAATACTTTGTCTAACTACTTGGTTTTAAAGGTTTATTCCACACAAATAATACTTTGTCGAAATACTTGGTTTTAA
>JAOEHI010052933.1:0-15909 GCA_025447815.1 Percopsis transmontana | reverse complement strand
AACTGAACTAGTTCATTTTAAAATGTGTGAACTGAACTTTGAACTAGTTCATGTAGAAAATGAACTTTCCCATCACTAATTATCTTACGTTTATGGTCAACTGCAGTTGTCATAAGCTGTTAGAAGGCTCCCTGTGCCTTAAGTGAGGGTGGTGCTCTGAGGTGTATTAATTATGAACATTCATAATAATATTAAATATTAATTTGGAGACATGTTAATATCCAGAATATAGAGGTCCATACACTACACTCCTGTTCCACACTGCAGTCCAGTCAGTGGTGGTAATGCACCTATAAGATGGTTTGCCAACCGCCGATAAACACAGAAGAAGAAGAAGAGTGTGTTTAAGTTTATGCACTGGAGTGGACACAGGGTAGAGAGAGGTGAATACGGGCCAGGCCTGTACCATGTGATTATCCCTGTTCATAAAAAAAAAAAAAAAGAGAATAAATGAGAAACGGAGTTGCAAGCAAGACGCCTCCCTCGTCCAGTAATACCCGGAGTAAATAATAAATTGGGTTACCATGCGAGCCATCCCCGAGGCTGTCCTTGCGGTTTGGAGCCGGATTAGCGCGTTCAATACTGTGGGTGCTGGGCGGGTCGACAAAACAGAACCTGGACATATCAAAGGTTGGGTTTACGTTCAAATCCATGGGAGCATAGTTTATAGTTACAGTTTGGGACAGGGACAGCGTGGACGAGCGTGACTGTAAACAAGCCATATTTAGCTAGTTAGCATATTTAGTCGGACACAGCTATCTAAATTATTAATACCACGCTGTGGCTGCATGACACGGCTGTCACACTGCTGCTCACTGAAGTAGGGGAGTGTTAAAATTCACTTTAGCGGCAACACAATGATCTCCCGTGACCCCGTCGCGGTTCTTGCGGTTCGCATGTTATATTCACCAGGCCGTTCACCTCGCTGTCAAAAGAGCGGCGCGCTCAAATTAATTCCGAAGGGGCGGCCACTCATCCTTAACTCCGTGATAAGGCTACTCCACTGCATAACTGTCAAACAAGAAGCTTTTCCATTCCCCGTTTTGGGGCCAATCCTGCCTCCCGAGAGAGAAGAACGAAGGGAAGAATGCACTGAAGGTCAAAGTGGTATCAGTAAAGAAAATAGTAACATGACGATTGTATTAGCATGCAGCTAGGGAGCTGTGCTGCTCTTTAAGAGTTCCGGGGAAGAAATAATACAATGGTGGCTCATTCAGCATTCTGCCATCGCTTTCTTAAGGGAGCCACAAACACAATACGAATATGAAAGCAATTTCACGGTTGCGCACACAATTTATGCAGATACGCAATCTAATGTGCAGGTTCATGTAATGGAACATACTGTACATGCATACTGTATGTATTGGGTAAGAGTTATAATACTGTCTTTGACTTTGTACTAAATAACCAATTTGTTTTTGGATGGTTTAGTTTAGTCTGACTAAAGCCAGAAATTAGGAAATCTTTGTGTATCTCTGTATCCCTCAAATTGTTTTCCCAATTTGAGGGATATATTCCCGGTCTGAATCTGTCTGAATGAATTAACAAACGACTTCTCTAGAACTGCCAAGTCAATAAAATAGTTGAGTGTGTGATTCTGTAAAATTAAAGGAATACTTGTATTGCATACAAACGTCTTCCTGTAATATCTTTTAGGGCTTAAATATTTATTAGCTTCGTTTAGCATATATTAAATTGCAGAAATGTCCATATGAAAGCACACAAAACATGAATATTTCATTATTCACCATAGAGCATTAGCATAAGGCTTCTTTTTTTGTTGTTTGGCTGAAAATATCTACAATACAGAGGGAACACAAAGCTGATTTTGCAAACCAGAGAACCCTGAGCTAGCAAACAACAGATAGCCTAGCAGCGTAATGCAGCCAGAGGGAATGGAGTTCTCTCCTCGGGTCTGTGAGAGCGGCAAGCAGCAGCCCGTGCACTTAACACGAGAGAAAGGTACGTCGTGTGCCCTGGCAAAGCACCGTTGCCTTGGCCGTGCATGGAAAGAGATGACCCACATAGCAGCGTTCCACTGGGCCATCTTTGGCTTTGGCCAGGGGGACGATGGTCACACCGGTGTTGAATGCAAACGACGCCAGGGTGGGCCTCACGCTGCTTCATGGGTCCCGTGATCTCCTTCCACGTCAAGGAAAATTATAGTGCCGATAAATCTTAACTTCAAACCAAGATTTTGAGGCTGATTCTGCGTTCACAACGCAAGTTTGTTGTGTTGTACGCGGGACAGTCTTTAACTGTTCCTTATAAACACCCATGTCGTGGCTGCTTTTCAGAGCCATCACAGAGAAGCTGATACAGCCTGTAGCATACAGGGAAATATATAGATTTTACAGTAATAATCAGTACTGTAAAATCAATATATTTCCCTGTATTTATAGTGTTGGCATTTAGCATACATAATGACTTACAACATTTTCCTCCCCACATCCAATGGGTGGGATTTAACCCAGCTCACAGTTTATTGATGGGAACAAAAGAGGTAGTTCCTAATTAGCTTAAAAAAGTATTGACTTCGTTTCTAATGTTTTGCACCCCCAGTCTGTTATGCGGGAAGACCTGTGACGACATAACTCCTGCAGAAGATGAATAAAAATCTATTTTCCATTACAGGAATGCCGACGGCCATTTATTTCAAACCCATCTTACCCTGTACCATTACAGATAAATCCGTTGGTAATTACTTGAGCTATATGAGATGACGAAGAAGTATGTTCATCATAATTTCAACAAATGGACACTTATAGGCCAGAATTTTTGCACGTTTCCTGATTGGCTATTGACCCCTGTAGTAATTTTTGGGTCTGTCGCCCGGGACAATGTATATGCAGCTATCGCATCTGTTTTGGATAGTTTAAAATTGAAGTAAACATGGCTAACCATTGTTTTATTCTAGTGTGTAGATTTGATAAAATCTGTGGAGGTAATTTAATTATACACAGAAGAAAATGATAAGGAAAAAAAAGCACAAATTCGCTTCACAGTTTGACTGCTCCCCCACTGGGAACAAAGGCTGCACTGCTGGTTATATGATTTATTCATTGAAGAATGACAATCAAAATGTAAAAATGACTCACAGGTATTAAGTGATACATGTATTTATAATCTCAATTGACCTTCTACCACCATGTACTAAGAGTCAATGTATTCTAAGGAAACAAGGCATAAAGCCAAAGGTGAGTGTTTTCAGCAACCGGCGCTAAACAGCATGGAAGACTTAAAAGTCTGTCCTTCACTGTCTAAAGTGGTGTATGTGCATCGGTAGAAAAAGTAATTTTAACAAAGTCAATGTGATCTAAAATTTTGACTTGGGCTAGTTTTGGAACAAAATGATTTGAAAAATTAAGAGAACTATTAGTTTACATTCGAACTGGAAGACATAAAAATTTATGAATACTAAATACTGTACTAAATAAATGGGAAATAATCCCAGTCGCTGATTTTATTTGGCCGTCTTTAATGTTGTTCCAGAATTTGGAGAAAATAAATGCGCTTTTGAAGTTGTGACTGTTCCCGTTTAATGCACTCCTATAAATTCAAGAGAAAAGGCTAAATAAGGTAAGAGGGACATTTAGATTTAGAAAGAGAGTTAGGGAGTTGTGATCTTATGGTCCTTCAATCAAAATTAACAGAACCGACAGGGGAGATGGACATCTTACTCTGCCTTTAACATCGAGGGATTTGAGAAAAAGGGAAACGCAAAGTGATTAAAAGATGATTGAGAGAGAGCTGAAACAAGGCCAGTGCCTCAACCCTAATCCTCAATCCAGGAGATTTTTAATCTGCTTTGAAATGCTTAACACAGCATAACCTGATAACCTAACTCGAAATGAGACAAGCAAATAACATTTCTCTCCATAAAATGTCTGCATATGTGCAAGTGCAAGAATTGTATCAGGATCAAGTCCCGAACAATAAATAGATAACAGGCTTAGCATGAACAAATATGAAATGAGGTTTGGCAGCCGCCAACTGTAATAGAGAACCTTATGATGGCATGGAATTCCACATAAGATTATAAGATTCCTCCAAATAGCATTAATATTGTCACAATCTGAAATCTACTTCGGCTCGTAAGTACTACCTCGGTGCCTGGGCATGGCTGCTAGAGGAAATTTGCAAAGAAAAAACCATGTCATCTAACGATGCCAAGCACCAGAGTTGAGCCCGTGAACTACAATGACCACAGTTCATTAGCATCATAGCCAATCGTGAAGCTAATGATGCAGGTAGGCTGTGCGGGCCACGGCGTGTACGGTGGAATAGACGGTGGAAAAATTCACCCATCAAAAATCTAAATAAGACTTTTAGCCAATAGAAGCAGAGGAAATGTTCTTCAAGTTAACTGCCTGTTTTCATAGGTGAAAGAGCACGTCGTAGTAGGCTACGTCGTAGTAGGCTACGTCGTAGTAGGCTACGTCGTAGTAGGCTACAACGTAGCGCGTAGAAAGAGCAAGTAGTTGGTAACAAAATAAATTATCTACATACATTTCCATGCAATCTTTTTAGAAATTTGATGTTCAAGGAATAACCATAAACTAATTTAACCAGCCTGGCTTATTGGGGAAAATAACACGTAAACCCCATGTGTTCACCAATCACCACACAAACAACTAAATACAACAATGACCTTAATGTGGTAGTTCCCAGTAATCGGGGTAAACATACCGATTACGATGGCCAAGATGTAGGATTGTGTTCTTTAGCTTCACACCTAAGAGGATCATTGGCCAACAGAACACGATTGATACTAGGAAAATCCACTGGAGAAATCCCTATATCAAGGTCCTGCTGTTGTGGTCCTGTTGAACCATCTCTCTAGTTAATTAAGGAGACGAAAAGGGAAAATACCGCCATTAGTTATGGGAAATTGCCCCTGAGATCTGGAGCATGTCATCAATGTAAATCATTGATATTACAAACCCTGCAGGTCAGAATGATTACTAAGATTAGTGAAGGGAGGTGGTGCATCTGTTCCAATTTTAAGAGTTGGCCATAGTAAAATACACAAGAATAAAGCGGCTGTGCCTTCAGGAAGCCATGAACTTTCATTCACGCGATTACCGCATGAAAGCAAGCGTTTTAGTTAGAACCAATTAAAGCAGATGAATAAATAAATTAGTTCACCTTATTTAGGGCCTCATTAACAAATCACACGCCTCTCAATGTCAAAGCAGGTGACGAGCCATTTGCAAATGGGATTTCGCTGTATAGTCTGCCTTCGCATACGAAGTCACCTTATACAGTGTCTTTTATTTGTGTCATCACAGGCAGGGTTGTGGTTGAGGTACAGGCAGGGTTTAGGTAAAGGTACAAGGGGAGCGGGCAGGAATCGTGGTTGAAGAACCACGATTCGAAAACTAGTTCGAGAACAAGAAACACCAACAGACTAGAAAACAAGACAGGATACGAAATAATCTATACCCAACAAACACAGTGTTTAAATACACATGGGGAGACACAGGTGAAAACAACAATCAAAATTGACACACAAGACAACTAGAGAGACAGAAAACCAGGAACGGAACACCTAATGGAACACAGGGAAAGCACAGACAGGAAAACAGAACCAAAACATGGAACTGCACCCGATATTTCACGGAACATTACAGCCGGTGGTACAATGGAAGCTTAATCTTGTGATTCAGTCAATCTCCCCGACCCCTTTCTTTCACTCCTCCCTTGCACAGGGCACCTGAGGCATCCACGCTTCCAGAGGGATGTGTGTAAGATACAGGGAGACAGCTGGTGTACGTTTCTCAAAGATGTCAGAATCGGGAGTGTCAGTCAGCCCGACGTGCCGCTGGCGGACTTCAGAAGGCAAATGTTACCGTCAGTGTTGTCAACCGAGCCCTGTGGAGACGCCGTCACCGCTGCCTCTCACAGCCCACGTGCTGGAGAGCGGCTGCGGTGGAACACAAGAACACAAGCGGCAGCATCTGCGTACCCTACACTTCTAAAAGGTTTAATATTTGTTAAAGAAATGCGACCGCTGGCTAGGCATGGACATACAAATAACTTCAGGTATGATCAAGTGAATTGGTTTGTGCGAAAACTTACACAAACTCCCTAACACCACCTTTCAATTTGCATTGTGGCGTTGTAATTTCTGGAGGAGGTCATTGCTGATTCTGACCTCTCGAACCATCTGGTATTTCAAACAGGGACAGATCATTTAAATACACGGAGATAGGTCACCATTAGGTATTCAAATGAGGGTCAGTTGAGCTAGAGAGCTTTAAAAACGGCAAAATAGCGTGGTGTATGAGCAGCTGTGTCCATTTGGGACCCATTCAATTGCTTTTAGCACCGTGACAAGAACAAACACCCAGTCCTCCCAAATTTCTCATGATTTATAATTCAAGTACATGGACCATGAATGTGATTTACTGAAATGGTACGCTAGCAGTTTGGAGGGCTTTCCTTCAAAAGGCTCTTGGCAACCTAGGCTATTATTTGCTCATGAAATAACAACCGTAAATAGCCTCAAAACCCAACACATCATCTTAAAAAGGCATTGTTGAGCTAATTTACTCTAAACATTCATCCACATTAGTCTTACACTAAATGTGTGAAAGTAGATTAATTGCTGTATGCAACTGCCATTTTGCTGCCAGACTTGTATCTTTGTTATAGTATTCTACATTTGTTGTCGCTTGTCAGTTTGATCCCAAACCTGACAAGGCCTATTATTATTTCACTCTAGGGCCGCAGGAGTCAAAGAAAATAGTCTCCCATGCAAGCGAGGTTGTAATTTATGGTGTTCCCTTGTCGTTAGCAAAATATAATTTGTTCATAACACAATGGAAATGACTCACCTATTCAGTTGGAGCAGCAGGGAAGACATCGGCAACAAAAAGGAAAAGAGAATAGTGTTAGAAAATTGGTGTTATTACATGAGAAAATACTTAGGAAAACAACTTCATTAATAAGAAATACATAACGCATATGCTATGTAAGCCCTGAATAATTAACCCCAAAGACTGTGTTAGTCCTAGTGACTGTGACTGACATAGTTTTTCAAGCTTTTGCACCGCGTTTTTTTTGTTGTGTGGATTAATTGGAAAACGGAAGCAGAGTCTGCCTTTTCAATCGGAATCACTGAATCTGAATCACACACGCTACCTTACTTCTTGGTTTTGTGTTGCAGTTTTGCACTTAAGCGTACATTTAAGCTGGTGTAAATAGACAAAAATGTTCTAAACTCATGTTTCTTATAATTCTTATAAAATGCATGTAGGGACACTGAACAAGGTCATACATTTAGCAGACGCTTTTATCCAAAGTGACTTACAATCACATGGTGCTATTACATGGAGCAGATAGGGGTTAGGCATCTCGCTCAAGGACGCTTAGAGGTAGGCCGACTCTGGGGCTCGAACCCACGACCTTCTGGCTCAACACCCAGACCACTAGACTATCCTGCCCCCTACTGACTGGGAGTCCAACACCCAGACCACCAGACTATCCTGCCTCCTACTGGCTGGGAGTCCAACACCCAGACCACTAGACTATCCTGCCCCCTACTGGCTGGGAGTCCAACACCCAGACCACTAGACTATCCTGCCCCACCATTTACACATTACCTAATGTCATCTATTACTATAACTCTTGATAAGTACACCTTTAGTTATTTTGACTTATGTGACAATATGCAGACATGGCTACTCTACGAGTGCACAGTAGCTGTTTGTATGTACAGGCAGAGTACAGCACCATTTAAAGTGTCAACCGTTACTCAGGTGTCTCAGGTGAGACAGTGACCAGAACGCAACTCATTGGGCTGCTAGACGGTTCTGGCTGCTGGAGAAACAACGCTGTTTTGGTTTGGTTTCAAACACGAGGACGGGACCAACCCCTCCCTCACAATGCTACGCACTGGAACAGCAACGTACTGCATTAACCAATCAGAGCACACAGCAGCTAAAACGCTGCCGACGCCGGATTATCCTCAGAAAAGAATTGTACCAATGTGAATATGTTTGACTACATTACAGGATATAATAAAAAACAACTAACCTAGACATTGGGAGGTGGGGGCCAAAATACTTTTCTAATCAAGGTAACAGGTTCGAGATGCGAACAAAGCCTGTCAGACTCCCTTTGGCATAAATTATCTTGATTTGAGTGTTGACAGCCAGTTGGTATGAGAGTAAAAAGGTCAGTGGTTGGGGGGGGTTGCCGTACTGGTGATGGAGCAGGTTGGTGCAAAGTTCTGGTTCAACCGGGGAAGGAAAGGGTACGCTCTCCCTGCCAAAGGTCAAGACACCCAATGATCAACGGGTAAAGGTCACGTCTGTCTCGCCAACACGCCACCCATCAATTTACATTGCCTGCCATCGCACACAGCAAGCCGGCCACACAGCGAAAGACAGGTTGCTTCAACAGGCGAAGCTATAGCTTACAAATCAGCCCCTGAACAAGACCTTTTGACCTCTACGAGATGTGAGTTGTGAGTACCACGGGTGACGACAGCATAACTTCTCGACTGAGAGAGAGAAGGCTGCTAGTTCTGGAAAGGCGGGAATTCTGCTGCGGTAACACAAGCTTTTCCATCTCTCATGTGCTGTAAATAGAAGTATTTAGATAGAAAACCCTTTCTTACCATATCAGGATTGTTTATTGTTTCAAATACGTTTCCCCTGGCAAAATTGTTTCATAATAATTTGATGATAGCTTCCAAACATTTGTTTTGCATGCCAATGTCGCATTCCCAATCGCCGTCAAAAGCCATATAGGGTAACTATAACGATTTTCTTTTTTACTACCTTATCAAGAATAAAAATAATATAATATATAACATATTTGGTATTTTGTTGAAAGCTCTCAACAACTACAGTATGTGTGACACAGACAGGATGTCTAATTTCCGCTTTCTAATTTCTAATTTCAACACTCTATTGCACATGCAAGACCCCTTCTGGCTGCTCAATTAATTTGGAAACCCATCAAGTTGCAGTTGAAAAATGTATTCTCTATTATTGTCTTTGGCAATGTCACTGGAGCAAGAATTACACTGTACATGGAGCGGTAGCCGTCCTCAGTTCTTGTAGACAATATCAGTCCTTTTGTTTGCGGCTGTGGTCCGCCATGTTGTCGTGAATCGTAAACTTTTCAGGCCCTCCATTTTGCCGGTGTGAAAAGTTAATAACATGGCTCAGAGCTGCATACGTTTTCAGTCACTAACCAGACTCTCGTCCATTCTGAATATTTTTATCTTGTCGGTTAACGGTTATTGGTCAGTTAATGAGCGTCGGCTACCGGTCTAAAAAATAAGTATTCAAAATGAGCATCCCTAGTTTATAGAACATTCTGTACCGACTAAACGATTTACACAGTTAAAAACCTATTGAAGATAACATTTACTCATCATTGTGTAGGTCTATGTGAAATATTTTTAGTAGACACTGAACTGAACCCCATCATCGCGGTGTTCGATTGATGGTGTTTTTTTCTAATCACAAAACGCCTACAGTGTAGAGCAAAACCATCACAATTAAACTCTGCGAGGCCATCTTTCGGTTAAAAATCCGTCAACAACAATCATTTGGCAGAAGCGACCAACAGAACGTGACACCTATTATTTTTCTCCGTTCCCAGACACAGTTCACTGTGTTGCCTTGTCTGAAAGAGCGTAATCGCTCAACTTTAGTGGACTTTGTCTGGAGGGCTGAGAGGGGCCACAGCCCATAAAGGTAGTGACAGGATAGAGGGAGTTAATAATGGATATGTCCGGCAGACACGTCGCACCGCCATAGCCTGAGTGAAACACCGGCAACACAACCTTTCCGTTAAAGATAAATCCATAAAATTCTTCTCTTACATAATTTAGACTCTTACGTGGATTATTTACATTTACATTTAACAGACGCTTTCATCCAAAGCGATTAGTAGCCTAAATTACTTCACCTATGAATTTGCACAACATTACTGGAAAGTGTATCATTCGCTCCTCAAAATATTTACAATAATCTAAAGTTATCACTCTTCAAACAGTCAATAATTGCTAACTACAATGTGCTTAACATTCTTAGAGCCTATCTAGCAGAGTAGAAAGAATTCCAGATTAGAGACATGCTAGTTTAAATAGTCTTTGGCCCGGTTGAGCGAAGTTGAGCGAAGCGATCCTTAAACTGCCTATACTCAGAATAACCAATCAGAAACAAGGTGTCTGTCAGCTGTCCCCCCATCAAAGGCACAGTTGAGGAAATGTCAATCCGATGGGGTATGCCCGCTCCCAGGCAGACCTGAAAAGTTCACTGACCAGCAGAAGGAGTCCTGTTTTCTAATAGCGATGAACATTCCTTACTAAAGAACTGTTTACTTCCCAGAACCCTCCCCAGTTCAACCAGTGTGAAAGTACGCAGCGTGCATCCGCAGGCCTTGATGATATATTGGTCTTTTGTGGGCGAGGCCTCGCAGCGCAGCACAGAGCAGGCCTAAGTCACATAATATGGGGGGGGGGGGGGGGGGGGGGTGGGTCAGACGGGGGTTCCATTGCCCTAGGTGGGCAAAGACCCCCCCAAATTAACCACCCCCCCCCCCCAACCCCCCCCCCCCCCCCCCCGCGCGGCGGGGGGGGGGGGGGCCCCCCCCCGCGGTGCTGCAGACGGCTGTTCCATTCCCGTAGGTGTCCAATGAGCTCCCTTCATTATCCTCCACGCCCCCCCAACCCTCACAATTTCTCCCAGCGTCTGCCTCCATCTTCGTCAATTTCGCCCCCCTGAGTGGTGGGGTGGGGAGGGTCCCGCGAACAGCAGCAGCCCTGCGAAACGTCTTTTGGTTCATTAAGGGCAACTGCAGCATTATTGCTGGGCCGCAGTAAACTCACAGATCCGTGTCCCACAGGCCGAGGTTCTTGGGCCTTTTGAGACGGGATAAAAGAGAACACACGAGACGTGCGGGATGTGCGTGAATTATTAATTTCTGCCGTCCCTGGAGGACGTTCGTGTGCGTGCATGCGTGCGTGCATGCGTGCGTGCATGCGTGCGTGCGCTACGGTGCTTTATACTTCAAAAAGGTTGATTGAAAATGTATGTTACCAGCTTCTTCTGGCACTGCAGAGTTATTGCACATGTAAAATGAATTGCTACAGCAATTCTAATGTGATTTGGACATGCTTTATTAAGATTAACCCAGTAGAAGCCGGTCAACAAAGGTTTCAAGGGAACAAGAGTAGTGTCTGTATTGTAGACTACAGGCCCATTTCCCCAATCCAATTGTTAACTTTAAAATGAGTTGTAGAGCAAGTAGCCTGAGCAATAAAAGGTAGTCACAGATCAAATCCAAGTCAAGCCCAGAGACGGGATGGATCCAGTTCTTTTTTCTTCTTCTTGCATTTAACGCCATGTGAGAACAGCTAGAATCGTCATTGTTTCACTACACCTATCCAAGATGGTATGTGTTCCATGCCTTCCAAAACAAACACACCAGAGAAATGAAATGACTAAAACCTCTGGAAGTCATGTAGGCCCCGAGATTCACATAAAACGCTTATCAAGAACAATAAATAATAAACAAGCTTGTTAACATGTTAACCTGTGTAGAACAAAACGTGAACATCTCATTTCAGACTGAACAATGCACTGTATTGATTTCAACGAGAGCCTAGAGCAGTGTTTAATAATGTACGTTTGCAACCAACACTGTTTTCAACAGTATTTTACAACTGTAAGGGAATACTCACAAACCAAACCAAAGGCCTGTTGAGCGCAGGTAAGCTTTGAGCGAGACCAGAGTCTTCACCAGAAGTAAGGAAGCAACGGAATAAACATGACCCTACACATAATAAAGCACTGATTGTTCGTTTCACTGTCATGTCGTAGGCCTCCATATCCCTGCGTGTGCCTTTCGTTCCTCTATTGACCGCCATTCCAAAGTATTGATCGATAATGCAGTGGCACATTTAGTCTCTATATGTTTTTCATGGTACTGTAATTGTTTTTTCAAGCACCGTTGATAGAACGAGGCCCTGGTTATAAAAGCAGAGAAATAGCATTGTTTATTCCCTTCCTCGATGACCCGTTGGAGCGACAAACCTCTCACACAAAAGTAAGAATGAAAATAATGTTGTTTTTTTATATATTATATAATATTTGATGTTGAAAACTGCAGTCCCTGGACCACTTTAGGAATCAATTGTGCAGCGCTGCCAGTTTGAACTTTCCCATAATTCCAAGGTAAACACTTGCTGAGGAGTGAGAGCTAAGTATTGGCAAGGTTAAAACTGATGGAACGTTTGTTTAGAGGGCCACAGAAGTGCCCGAATATGCCGTCATTAATCATAAGTGTTGGCCATCTAATCAATTGCCAACGGGGACAGCTGCAACTAAATCTACAGACTCTTAAGTCAATTAAGTCGATGAACTCTGACCTTCTCACCCATCTCCACCCCGCCTGTGCTAATCACACGGTCGCACCTACAGCATGTCAACGCAGAGATTATTCAGAATCGGCACCCAAGTCTCAAGCAGCCCTGGAGGGAGCGGCAAGGACGGGGTGGGCTTACTGGCGGCGGCTGGGGGCCGTCGGGGGGCACGTCACTTATCCGTTAGTGACACTGTATTCACCTAAGCCGAATAGATCAGTCAGCCCCGGAGCTTCCGAACGCTCCTGGAGTTAAGCCTTCCCCACCGTCTGGCCCAACCCAGTAAGGGCCGAGCGGGACACTATGGATAGGACGCATGAGGCAACATCACGGTGGCCTCGTACCGCCGCGTATGGCTGGTGAATTGCCAGTGACGCGTCAGGTCTGCAATGAGATATCTCTCATTGCCACTGGTGGCGCTGTTTGTCAACCCACAAGGGCTTTCGAGAAATGTCACCTTTTGGGTCTAAATTTAGCCTGCTTTAAAGAAATATTAAATATTCAAAAAGGGACTGCTAAATCAACCAAACAGTCGTGGTCAAATAAATTCCCCAAATTGGCAAAATTAAACTGAAGCCTGTTATATTTTTTGCCAACATCCATCTGACTAATGGCAATATTTTAACTAGGCTAAATGCTAAATCACATTCATTATAAATGCCACAGCGGTTACATAACCCCCTTAATCATATCCATCACAACTGGGCCATTGCAACTTGGCCTCCAGTGCTTTGAGGCAAGATGCCTGAGGCGCTGAGGCCAGCAGAAAGTGTGAATGCTGGTGATTCCATTTTAAATACCCATTTTAAATAAGCTGTATAACACCTGATTGTGTATCCTTCTTGTTACATTGCCTTACATTACGGTTTCATGGGCGTTTCATGGTCTTAATCCATTTTTTAAACTGGTTTAGTGAATCGGGTTCAGTATTACTATCACTGGACTGTTCTGAATTTTCTCAACAGAAAGAAGAAGAAACAGCATTACCAATCTGTGGCTGGGGCTGCTATGTTTATTACTGGGTCAGTGTCTTCTCCCAGCGGGGGGACTGCTCCTCTCAAAATCTACTCCTTATCTTGGCCAGACTGCTTGATCGATGAATGTCGAATAAACTCAGCAGAGCTTGCCCTATCACATTGCTCCTCGGAGCTGACTGGGAAAGGCTCGGCAAAGCAATTCAACAGTTTAGCGACAGGCAGCAGTGCAGTTCATGACCTAAATGTCAACCAGGCCCTATTGCAGGCACATTGTGTTCTGGTAATAAAGTGGTATTGAACTTCAGTAAAGCACTAGACCATATGGCTTCCCCACATCCATATGAGGTCAAACGCTGACGTTGAGGAGGAAATATTATGTTTGGCGATTGTACGGCACTTACCTCCACTGGGTTTCATTATTTAGATTATCTTCAACTGCTGTAGATTGGAGAGTTGCAACGAGAGCTAGCTAGAAAAAGAACGAAAGAGTACAGTTTTGAAAATCAACAACCCAAACCCCCCCCCACCCTCTCCTCCGCTCCCTCCGATTGGACTGCTGTAGCTGTGTGTGTCCGCGTGTTCACGTGATTGACAGGCAAGCTAGATTCGGCAGACCAATTAGGGAAGAGAGGCCCTGATTGGTCAGAAATCTCAGGGCGCCGTCAAAAATCTAAATGGACTTCTACAGAGGCAGGGGCCGTCAACCAGAGCAGATGTTCTCACAGAGCATTTCACTCACGAGAGCTGACGGATGTCTGTGGCATTTCTAACAAATGACACTACATGTACAGCTCTAAAATCCTACCTACAGCACCTTTAAACACTTTGAGAAATAGCAGCAGAGTAACTTGTTATAGACCCGGTTCGTTACGGCTGTGTCTAATTGCCAGCTTTGCATCTAGAGCAGTATTTCTGAACACCCACTTGACAGTCAGTTGCGTTGGAACGGACTGAGATCTGCAATCTCTATGCACAAAGCCCGTGGGCGGGAAAGGATATGGCACAAACAAAACCACAGAACCACAAAGCGAGAAGTTTATTTTCCTGGCTTATGGAAAACACTATCCAAGTGGAGAGCAGTTCAGAACAACAGTTGGAACAAAGTCAGATGAAATGAGGAGGCGGGATTTGGGATGTTCACAAGGGGGTTTCATTCAGTCTAGCACAGTGATGGTTTTATCCTGGTTAAGAACTACCCTACAGAGTGGCATAATTCTTTGGACAGGGTCAATAAGACAAATAAATACTAAAGAACATCAAGATATCTTAAGAAAGACAATGTTTTTTCATATCCTCAGCCTACATTTGCCTGTCAAAATCAGAATTAGAATGAACCTAAAGTTCAGCTTGAAGCCCAATGTTTAATTAATGTATGCAATGAGATTATATTCCATTCAGTTGTATATATCAAATATTTGAAAACCTTCAAAAACAAGCAGGTTTTAATTACACATCCATTCATCTTTTAAACGGCAGTTTTGAGACCTTGACAGCAACTGCGAGCTACAGTAATTACTCAGAGGGTGCATCTGCTCCACCACAGCACACAATGACACATTTGGGTTTTTGAAGTTTCACTGTGTAACTTTTTCATTTATTACACACGAGAGAGCTGATTGGGTTGCTGGGTGATGTGTTCCAAGCAGATGTCTCGTCAAATGATACTCAGTTACACTGTGATGGTTCACATCACAGTGTAACACAATGTCTTCTCACACACCAGCAAAACAGCAGCCTAAAGAAGTAACCATATTAGAGCATATGAATTATGACAATGATCGTGTTTTTAGGATTTCAGAGGTAGATTTAAACCTCATGTTGTTAATCCCTCGTGGTGAAAAACTAGCCACATTATTAAAGCCCTCGGTCAACTCTTGACCTTTGCGCAGTGCAGCCACATCCAAATTCAACTGCGGGCCCCTCCCAGCCTTAACAACAAGCTAGGGAGAATATAGAGGGGTTGTGGGAGTGCTGAAACACCACGAGGAGCATGCCCTTCATATCCACCTGCCAAAAGTATTAAGTCATATAGGGACTAAAAATCAGCTCATTAAAAAGACATCAGACGGTCAATACTCAACAACAAACCCAGCGAAACGCTGGTCCATTAAACACACAAACTGGCCAATTTAGCAGTTAGGGCTGTTAAACACCAACTACACACTTGCCCACTTAACACTAAAACAGACTGACTAGCTTAGAACAGCAACTGAGACCTACTAGCTAGACAACGGCCCTTTAAATATAGACACAGACTGACATACCGATAACTACGCAGTGGCCCAGTAAATGCTAAAATAGCCCAACCAGCTAACTACAGTACCAGCCCATTAAACTCATCCACAGACAGACGGGCCAATCAAGATAGCATCTGTTCAGGGCTCCCTTGCTGGCATGAGGTAGGCACTCCGCACTTGACCCCGTGAGTTGCCCCAGCCGAAAGACCAGCATGAAGCAAGCCTCTGTTTAACTGTTTAACCATCAACTGACAATATGCATTTGGA
Organism: Percopsis transmontana; assembly: GCA_025447815.1. NCBI lineage: Eukaryota > Metazoa > Chordata > Actinopteri > Percopsiformes > Percopsidae > Percopsis > Percopsis transmontana. Next base: position 40 of record JAOEHI010052933.1, on the reverse strand, counting down.
CCGATTATGAATATAAATGAATATTAATTATAAAATTACT
>JAOEHI010052932.1:0-15911 GCA_025447815.1 Percopsis transmontana | reverse complement strand
CGGTGGTCCCCGTGTGTGTGCCCCGGGGGTCCACACACCCCCCCCCCCCCCCCCCCCCCCCCACACCCACACACACACACACAAACTGCATACTTCATATACTGTTCTCAGTACACAAATTACACTATACCACATGCCACACAAACACACACACACACAGCCACGCCCAAATCCACTCGACAGGCTATGTGCGCATAGACATACACACACACACACACACACACACACACACACACACACACACACACACACACACACACAGACAGAACGCTACCTCCAGGCATGGTAGAGATGCTTCGTAATGCATTCTATTTATCATGCAGCAACTCAGTTAAACCTCTGCCCCCCTCCCTCCTCCCATTACACAGCACACACACATGCGCACACACACACACACACACACACACACACTAGATGGGAGATGAGAGTGCACAAGGAGGACGAGCCACTGGCGTGTTGTTAACTCATTTACAGACCTGACTGAGGAGGGCAGGCTGCTCGCGTGTGTGCGTGTGTGTGTGTGCGTGTGTGAGTGTTCAGTGGTGAACAATAACGCTGACAGATTAAGAGAGGAAGGGATGAGAGGACGCATAGAGCGGGCAGGAGGACAAAGGGCGGAGGAGTGGAAGGGGAGAGAGAAGAGAGTAGGCAAGTAGAAAGGAAGGAAGGAGGCAAGAAGGAAAGGAAGAAATAGAGACAGTATTTACCAGTTATGTGAAACATAACTCTGGTGTACTAGTAATTATTGCAAATATTCGTAAACAACATCATTAGTTTGAACGATAATAATCCCCCCCCAGCTCACTGCAGAACATTTCTGAATATATGTACAGTACAGTTCCAACTGTCACTCCTAGATGTACAAATGTGTGACCGTGTCACATATACAGATGATAGAGAATTGACGTATATGTGAACAGTCTGTGTACATTGAATTGACTTCATATTTACATACATACATTGTAATTACATTAACTGTGTACTGTACATTTGTTACATACGCAGCGCGGTAAATTGCTTAGGGAGAACAACAGAGAGAGAGAGCGAGAGAGAAAGGAGAGAGGAAGAGAAGGACACAAAGGAACAGCGAGACAGAGAGAGAGAGAGAGAGAGAGATTCTGCGTATTATATTTATCATAATCAGTTGGTCAATCACGGTCAATAACTGCAAAAAGCTTCCGCTGTGTTGCACAACGAACCCTGCAATTATTACTAATGACACATTCAGCTCAGTAGTATCCCAGACACACACATACACACACACGCACACACACGCGCACACACTGTCCCAGTTTGAGGCTGTATAATGATGGCTGATTGATAGCGTGTCCTTTTGCACCTGCAGAGAGAGAATATCCTCCAGCCGCGCGCCTGTGTGTATCCGTGACATGTTACCATGCAGCGTGTGTGTGCGTGTGTGTGTGTGTGTGTGTGTGCGGGGGATCTGGTTATTATCTTTCCCGACCGTGTGTGTGTTTGTGTACCAGTGTGAATGTTTGCGCGTCCTTTGAGTGTGTATGTGTGAACACAGTTCTAATGCCATTGCTATAAATAACCATTCGGTTTGACTATTGAAGCGGGGACCTGCCCTCATCGTAATCCCTAATAGTTAAGGGATTATTTTCTCCATCTAATTGGGTGACAGGTGCCTACTTTTCATTTGGCTTGATGACCCTTTGGAGAAAACATTGCTGATTCTGAATGCACTCATATGAGATCACCCTGGAGGTGATAAGAACTTCTGCTATAGCTTTTATATACAGCCAACCTGTATTGTGTTATTAACGGTGTTATCAGCTGTAAGAACAATTTCTTACACTTAGTGGTTGGAGATTAGATGAGAGTTATCTTTTCCTTGGCAGAGACACACGAGACAACTTCTGTAAACCCAAATCGAGAAAGAGAGGTGTGTTGAAATACCAAGTCCTTGAGAAATTGATTAGCTTGCCTCTGGCATTTAAATGCCACATTTACATAAATTAATGTTTTCTGGTCATTTTAATAGCCACGCTTTCATCCAGCATTTTTTTCTGCAAATGGTGTTTGTTTAATATTTACAGTTTCAAAGCCTTTTCTTTTATATGACGTTGTCATAACATTCAGAAGGTGAAGGGAGTGACAATTAAGAGACCTTACAATTACAATGATTTACTGTATTTATTTTCTCTCTATATGCAGGACCTCCTAATGCATTGCAGCTGGTGTATTTATAGATGCGAAGTAAAACACCTTCAGCCAGACCACAATGAATCAATGGGGAACTAAGACTGCGATTTTTTTTTAAAATTCCAACTGATCATCACTGCATCAGCTGCTTTTACTAATTAGTTCATAATTGGTGTGGTTGAAAATGGGCTAATTAGTCAAATCAGCTGGTGTTTGGTTGGAGGGACTGCATACTTGCTTTCGTGTTCCTCTGTGGCTCTTGATTGGACGCTACTGCGAAAGATCTAAACACTTTCCTATCATGTGGCTAAATTTTGCTCTCATTCTGGCTTTAATAGACCCTCCAGAAACCCTCCTCGTTATGTCCACCGATAATCTATTAAAGATATTAAACAAATCTTAAACGAAATACACAAATTTCACATTCCTTATTTTGTATTAATGGATCTAAATCACAGACACTTTTAGGTTACTAAAGGTTACTTACAAATAAATATTTGGCAATGAGCTGGTGTGGGCCCTGGGTAAGGGCTGTGGTCGTAATCCTTAGTCTCAGTAGAGGGATAACTAAGCCTAATAGCACCCTAGGGGTATTCCCCACAAACAGCATGTTTCAGGCAAATCTCAGCACACGAAAACAACTCATGTCGATTTGTGTGCAGTGGAGTTAACTGGCTAGTGCCTCTGTAGGTTTACTGTTTGTTGACAGTAGAGATAGACAGTTATGTAATTCATCATAGCTAAAATCAGAGCGACTACCAAATACATAACACATGAGCCATAATGCAATTTGAATTGAGAATAGTGTACCGGTATAGCCTGACACCTCACCTCATGTTTCCCAGGAACAGGGACAGATGAAATGCCAGCATGCATCTAGAACTAGGACCGCCACAGTCGTGTCTACTTTAGGCCTTCAATGGCAGCCATAGTCTGAGAATCCCATCAGCTGTTTTGAATCACCAGTGCCTTCCCAGTATTCATTTTCCTCAAAGCCTATTATTTTGACAGCCGCCTTAAGTGTACCAGCAGCCAAATGACTTCCTCAATGTTAATTTGAGTGGGACTCTGACTTCAAGTTGTGCGCAGTCTGTCTATAACCGAGTGTTTGCTAGGACTAATTCCAGTTAGACATTATGGTTATTCCATTTATGATTGAATAGTTGTGATGACAATGAGTTGGCCTGAATGTGGATATTGGATATTTGATCTCTCTCTCTCTCTCTCTCTCTCTCTCTCTCTCTCCCCCGCCAACTTTTCACTCTCTGAGGGGGGCATTAAATCTGCTGCAATCACAGACACTGTTGGCCTGATTCATACCAAAGTTGGGGAGGGGGGTATTTGGTATTGGTCAGTGTAGTGGTTGCACTATAGTAATCAATTCATTCCAAAATGATTAATGCAGTGTTACTGTTTAACCACTAGGCGGAATCACACTGTTTTCACACCGACGGAAACACTGGAAATTCTGTCGCTTTCTCCTGAATAAATTAGGAGGGTTGGTTTATTGTTGCAATATGTCCACAGATAGCCTCACAGGTGCTCTATTTTGGCTGTATTTCTGTAGAGAAGCTGGTTAGTCTGTTTTGGAAATTGACTATTGAGGGCTATTATGAAGATGGCAGATTTGAACGCGACAGCACAGAGGCGTGCTATCAACATCTTCTTGGCAGTAATTAACACTAACAGGGCGTTACAGTACGTGGGCCGCGGGAGGCATGTTTAATGCTCACTCATTTCCTCCCTTCCACTTTCTCATTTTGACCTCTCTCTTTCTCGCCCTCTCATTTCCATTCATTCATCCATCTGTCCTTCTCCCTGCATCTCTCCTCTCTCTCTCTCTCTCTTTCTCTCTGAGCTGTAAGTAGCCACAAATGGTCCCCTAATAGCATCCAATGGAGATTAATTGATCTTGGTGTGAATTGAATCAATATGAGATTGCTTCAGCTGCGCACAGTGGCATTTTGTGCACTGTGATTAAGTTAACAATAAACCCCCGTCCCTTTGGTTTCATTAGGAGAATGGAGTTTAAAGAGGCCCCGTATTTACCTGAGTGATGTTGTGCTCGGCTTGGATGATGTTATATATCTATATTTATTCTGTTTGTGACTCATAATGTCACATATTTCGACATATTTTTCTTTCTCTCTCTCTCCTTCCTGTGGGACTGTTATTGGCATGGCACAGGAAGGCCACACTTTGCCAAAGTAGAAGATGACAAAATGAATAATTCAATATCCAGCAATAACAAACAAACAAGAAAAGTCTGGGCACCTACGACGGTTTCATCTGGGATACATGGCGACGATATATGGCAACGAAACACTCTCTCTCTCTCCCTCTTTGTTCATAGTGGGATAAGCAGCTGAATCCATTCAGCAGTTGTTCAGAGGTCAGAGGATAAGGCGGAACAAATGGGAAGAAGAATGGAGGTGGAGAACAAGAGAGGAAGAGGCTATAGCGGAGGGAAGGAAAGATAAAGTCCCATATAAAAACAGTGTCAAGGAGTCTGGGCTGCTGTATGTGTGTATGTGTGTGTGTGTGTGTGTGTGTGTGAGGGGGGGGGCAGTCAGGAGGAGATGGAAGCAGGTGTGGGCTGGGAGGGAAATGAAAGCAGGGATGTACTAATGGGGGCAGGTGAGGTAATCTGCCGCTGAAAGATGTGAAAGCCATGAGAATGAAATATGTAGGAGAGGAGGAGAAGAAGTGGAGGAGAGGAGGTCAGAGGAGAGGAGAAGAGAGGGTGGAGATGAGAGGAGGGCGGAGGGCGGAGAAAGAGAGAGAGAGGAGGAGAGGAGGAAAAGCAAGGGGTATGTTATTAAAAAGGAAGTTTTTCTCTCTCTCTCTCTCTCTGTCTTTCTCTTTCTCTCTCTCATCTCATCCAAATGTCATGGTAACCATCTCTCCGGGCACTGTCCTCTCTATCAATCTCTCTTTATCTGTTTCTGTGTGTCCTTCATTCTCTGTATATTCTGTCGTCTTTGTCTCTCTCTGTTGGCCCTTGCTGTGTCTGTCTGCTGTCTGTCTGTCATCGTTCTGTCTGTCTGTCTCCTCTGTGAGATCAAAGACATTTTCGCACATTCTGCCTCTACTTGGCTTCATAATGGTGGCATTGAGAAGCTGTCTGACTAATATGATTTGGATATCCGCCACTTTTCCTTTCATCAGCCGAGCCCTATGCTATCTCTCTATCTCTATACATGTATCATTCTATCGATGCATCTATCTATCTATCCAGTTATGTATTAGAGCTGAGATAATTTTTGAATTAAAATCTAAACCTCTATTTAAAGGCTATACGCCCATGTTCTTTCTGTATAACGTCCGTTTTCAGTACTGGACCGGGGTGGGGGGCGACCATAATAGGTGAAATGCCGTGTTTCATCTGGGTTAACCTCCACCCATAACCGACAGGCACAGCGAGCGTACACTCCCTGGCATCTGCCCGGTAGGATTGCCTCAACCCGGCAGTGTTTTGACAGAAGGCAGTACAAACATGTTAGCCATAGGAGCAGGTTAGCGGAGATAGAAGACATGCTCAAATGGTACTGCACTGCTGCCGAAGCACAGTCCAACAGTCCTGCATTAAACAGACTTTATGTATGATAATGTATGATAACGCCAATGTATAATAGGCACTCACGACAGCTCCTAGAAATAACTCAGCTTAAACTGAGCTATAAGTTGTTTAATTATAGCTTTTTGAGGTGTCAGTTAAATAGCCTAATTTGGTGTATCAGTTTTAATTAGGTTATATTATCATACTCGAAAATTCTTTTATCCAGGCTATACAAGACAAATTTTCATCCCTATATTTTAGCATTGCTTTTCGGCCCTAATTAGTTAATGACTGGTGCCTTATTTCATTTGATCACATTTATAGATCTATCTGGATCTGCCTGCTTCCTTGCTAGCTCCACATCCATTCATTTTTGTTTGGTTTCCATCAAGTATGAGTAATTCTCTCTCATAAATAGGCAGTGGGCGGAAGACTGCTATCTGCTTTAGTTTTTAAAATGATCGATCTTGAGCGATAGAGTAGCTGTTTTCTTCATATTAACTGAATTCATTTTTTCTGAACAAGTTTCCGTTTGTTGGCAGTCTCAAGTCAATTACAATTACAAGTACAATTAGGTCATTTAGCAAATGCTTTTATCCAAAGCGACTTACAATTACATGCTGCTATTGTAAGTTGATTAGGCAAACTAGAGAGTGCTAGCGTCTGACTTGAAGTCTGCCAATGCTATTTGTTCAAATAGAAAGTAAACAAACAGATCATAGGACTTGACAACTGAAGCTCAGAAGCTGCAGATACTGCTGTTAGGTAAGGTGTTTCATTTCATATTTTATTTTTAATAGTAATACCTAATACTTTGCTACATCTTTGATGGAGTTAATATTGGAAACCTACTAAATGTATTGTCAACACACTTATACTTAAAGTTGTCTCCTATTCCTGTTTGGTGTAGCATGTTGTAGTTAGTGGACTTAAACTGTGTGATGACCGTATGGATTGTAGTAGTAATGTTTCCAAAGTTATTGTGTGTTTAAAACTCTCCTAATCTGTTTCCCTAGGTAACCCCAGAAGCTCAGATCTGCTGTCAGACATCTTCTGGACCTGAACGGACCCTGACCCGTCTATTATCGTTGATGCCTTGATGATATTGTTCATATTTTCTTCCCAGAACACATTTGAAGAAAAGGCTTTTTCTTACAATAATACACAAAAATTGCTGAAACCTAATAAAATTGCAACAACTACAGTTCACCAGTTTAAAGCTGCTTTACAAACCTTCAACCTCCTGTCTTTTCTCGCCATTTGCGGGCTCTTTCAATATTTATTTTGTTGCAATGCTGCATGTATCATTCTCTATGGTAGCTAACACAAGCTGGCACATCTGGAATGTGATTGTCTCTTATGTCATATTTTTTCATATCTCTTTCTGCAATTTGGCTATTAAGATATTCATCCTATTTAAGCCGTACGCGATTGGTTGATTTTTTCAATGATGTTAAACACTACATATACGTTTGTGAAAATATATGATCATACCAGAGCTGCCAACGAATTGTGTTAGACCTCTATTTAATATCATACATAAAAAATGGTCTATCGATGGAGATTGATCAACAACACGAATAACGCGTTCGGCCCACCGTCTACAGAATTTGTGTGGACATCAGTCAGAGACAAAAGTATTCAAAGAGAAAGGCACACACATACACACACATACATGATGAACACATGATAACAGTAAATGAACAAAATGAATGCACTCCCAACTCATATCCACACACTGGAGAATCCAGATCGTTACATACGACCAGTACCATGTGAATATTTCCCTCCCATCTTTGGCACGCCATAAGCAGCACAATTGGAATGAACATCTCTCTCTGCGGCATCAAAGCCTGTCATTGCACATCCCCAAGGAGCAGCCAGCCTGCTACTGACGCTACACCTGTACGCCTTGGAAGCTTTCATTAGCTTCACATATCACAAAACTGTCGTGTCTCCTAACATAGGAGGTTTTTACAGCCAGGCACCCCTCTTCACCTCTCTCACTGTCTCTCTCTCTCCTATTCTCATTTTATTTACATTTTGTTTATATATTTTAATATAAACACTTTTGTCTTGTGTCTGTATCGCTCTTCCAAATAAATATGTTTGAAAAGGAAAGTTACAGTTACAGGAGGAAAACAAATAACCTTTTTTTGAGAGAAATACTGTCATAGACCAATTCCAGTTGACTATCTTGGCAAGGTATGAGGTACAGTATTGTTTTTGACACAAGTTATGTTACAGTGTTTTACATCCAGGCTATAGTTTGTATTCTCTTACAGAAGAAGTAACACAGTGAACACCGCACAATCAAATTACAGCCACTTCCCTGATAAAGCTAACCCAGGGAAAATAGGGCTTATCACGGAGAGAGCAGAGTCAGTTGTTCTTCTAAATCACAGAGTATCCGATCAGTCAGCGAATGTTGTCCATTTTTGCTGCTGATCCATTTAATGTGATTTTAACACCCGGAGATGATTATCAGACAAAAAGGCCAGATGGTCAGCTTTTCACCAGAGATCTTGTCTGACCCGCTACGGTACAACGAGGACACACACAAATAGAGCAGGTTCAGCTGTCCTGATATTTATGCTACCAGAGGGAGACGAGACACGTATTAATAACTCAGAGAAATCAATAGGTGATGGATTGTTTCCCTCCTCTCCATATACGTATGGGTGGTGTGTAGTGTAGGTTTGTGTGTGTGTGTGTGTGTGTGTGTCCCAGCTGGAGTTAAGATTGTTTATATTATTGTTGATGAAAGAGAGCCCCTTGGGGCCTCAGTAATAGGCTGGGAGGCCCCAGACCCCTAATAATGGTGTGTTTTGTGTGTGTGTGTGTACAACTGTAGCAGTATAATTCTGAATAGAAGGACACACTTCTACATAATAAGGTGAAAGCTATACAGAGACACACACACACACACACACACACACACAAACACTCTCTCTCTCTCTCTTTTTCTCTGTCTCTCTCTCTCTCTGTGGGGCCAGCTGAGCCCTGTGTGAAATAACAGCAGGTGCCATCAAATACGACCACAGCAAACCTGTCCTGACAAGGGAAACACACGCACGCACGCATGCACGCACACACTCACACACACACACACCTTTCACCTCTCTTCACTCTTCTTCAAATAGGCTGATACACAAATGCATAGTGATGTTGGCGATGAATTTATAGTGGGTATAATTAGGTAACAGTGTGTGTGTATTTGTGTGTGTGTGAGTGTGTGAGTGTGGTGTACCTGATTTTTGGCCGGGGGAGACTGCAGTGTCGCCATATGGTCTCCCATTAGGACTAAATAAAGCCAGTAATCTAAGTGTGTGCTTATGAGCACGTGTGGTTGGTTCTGGGCGTGTATGTCCAGCTCATGGAGAGAGAGGAGAAATGTTTTTTTTTTTAAATAACGTTTTATCTGTTTTTACAAATGACAGTTGAAATTATTTTCCTAGTGTGATTGTGATTATTAACGGTGATGCATAGAATTGTAATTAAATACTTATTCTTTAGTGACAACCGCATACAGTGCAAAGTATACACAACCAAAGCAAATAAACTCAAGAATTGTGTTCTTATATATTAGAAATATATGCATTTAGTGGACACAGCTTCTAATGGTGATTCGGAGCCTTCAAGCACTGATTACAGTAATTGAGACCTTTTGCGATTTGCATAATGCAATGGCCAATAATATACAATATACAATTGATGGTGCAGCCGTAGTGATGGGACAAATGTGTGATGTGACAACATGCTAATCTCTCTTCTCCTCTCCTCTCCTCTCCTCTCCTCCTATAGGTCAGTGTGTTGGAGCGTCAGGTTATAGACTTTCTGGGCTACCAGTGGGCTCCAATCCTCACCAACTTCCTCCACATTATCATCGTCATCCTGGGACTGTTTGGTACCATTCAGTTTAGGCCACGATATGTCACGGGGGTGAGTCACGCGCACGCACGCACACACACACACACACACACACACACACACACGCACACACACGCACACACACGCACACACACACTCTGTCCTAGATACAGCCTCTTATCAGCTCATACCCAGACCGCTGCATAAGGATAATGAATTCTGGGTAATGCTGGAGTGTATGATTGCTACTGCTTGGGAAACGATGCTTCGAGTAAGAAGCCACAGGACCAGTGGAAACCATTTTAGGCTAATTTTACGATAATAAAAGCTGGGGAGATATTTTAAGGTTGAATTCTTTGTATCCTTTTTAATTCTTAATTCCTTTCTCTAAATGGGGGATATCGGCGGGGATGTACCGTATTAGCATAATAATAATAAACAGTAATAGTGATGTTATGGGAGAAGAACAAAACTGTAGTACTTTTCACCTTGTTGTATTGTAATTAACACACACAGACTCCTCCAAACCTTTAATAATGCATTGTGACTTGCATCACATGCATCTTATAGGGCTCAAATATTCTCTAGGGAGAGATGTTACCTGCACTTCCACAGGACACATGCGGGCACGTTATGATGCATTTAGACACGTTCTTTATCCATTAGACCTTTATAATGACTGTGCTGAGTGGGAGGATGAGCACAGTGCGCAGAAAGCTAGCTGAGCTAAATTATCCGTCTGTGATTTATTTATCAGACGCTGATAAGAAAGGCTTTGATAGACTCCCACACTCTCCCCAGGCTGATGTAGACCTACACAAGGCCCTCCTACACTGTCCTGGTGTTATTAAGCAGACTGTATCAAAGCGAGGCTCTCTGTTTTCCTCTAGCCAAATGCCAAGATGGGAACATGTTTTTTGTTTTAATTATCCAAACGCGGCTGTTTGCATCTCAACTGACTATGCTCAGGTGCTTCTGGGCTCTTAATAAGCCACTTGTTATTTGAGCTAGAACTAGCCGTTTTGGAAAATAAATAATTTACACAAACTTATGTTATAAGTATAGGCTACTTAATTGATGATTTAACATCTTAGCAAATTTCAAATTAGTCAGGTTATTCACTCCAAAATGTTAAATAACAACCTTAATCTAGTGTGATATTTTAATGATCCTAAATAGATTTTGAGTTTTAAGTGATTTTCCATAAACTACATTCATTTATTCATTAAAATGTATTAATTTTAGAGGCAAAGTGGAAGCAAATAATTAATTATTTACTTGTTACTCAGTTATTACTTATTTATCAACTAAACAAACTCTCTCTCTCTCTCTCTCTCTCTCTCTCTCTCTCTCTCTCTCTCTCTCTAGTATGCTGCCTGGTTAGTTGTGTGGATGACCTGGAATGTTTTCGTCATCTGTTTTTACCTGGAGGTTGGAGATCTGTCCAAGGTGAGACTATGGAGTAGATATAGGTAACAGAAACGTGGGCTCATGTTAGCGTCACTTCACTAAATAATTATAGTGGAGTCTGCGGCAGTATAGTTCCTGGTCATTCTTTCAAATATGAGTCTTACATTTAGAAAACAGATTAACTGCAACTCCTATTATGTATGTGAATGATCCAGCATCCAGTTATAGTTTCCACATTTGCTGCACGTTCATTCATTCCTTTGTTAGGATCTGTCTGCAGCTCTTTTAATCCAAACATCTAAACGTGCGGGCAGCACAAACGCAGTGTCTCCTGCTGTATACAGGCACCTCACTCACTGTTCACCAGTCATTATTCTCGAGTCAAGTCTGAGTTCTATTTTTATGAGTTTGAGTTGCTGAGTTGAGTGCAGTCCCCTCTAAAGCTCACTTTGAGCAGGGTGGCTTCAGCCCAGTCCTCGGGGTAATACCTTGTTATTATATTAGAACTTTAATAACAACAAGCTATACTCCAGGGCCTACACACTGCAGTATTTGGTCGGCCTTATCCAGTACCTTGTTCCTATCCTTAGCAGATTCGGGATACACAGAGCCATATAAGATAAACGTATCTATCAGAGTCTTTCTTCCAGCTAAGACGGATGGCAATATATTGTTTTAAAATCAATATTTATAATAACCTTCCCAGGCAAGTGATCGGCTTCTAGACGAAGCGTGGCTTTGGCCCCCATTTCTGTGCTTGACCTTCGCTGAAGGCCATAATGAACACACCTGGCCTCTAATGAGGCTGGACTAATCCGTTTATTTGCAGCATCTGTGTCAATTACCTTTCTGACCACAACACGCAGTCACCAGTCAATGAAACACTTGCTTTATAACCAGAGAGATACTGGCACAGCTTGGTACACATCAACCTTGACCTAGTTACTGAGGGAGTACACACACACACACACACACACACACACACACACACACACACACACACACACACACACACACACAATACCTTCTCTCACCCACACCTCTGCCATTGGGCTTGAACCTTAAGGTCACAAAGCACATGTGCTGGCGACTACAACCCCCGGACCACATATAAAATGCATGTCAGCCTCTGAGGCTGCTGTCAGCCGGCTCCACAGTGTCCACAGTGCTGAAGTCCTCCCGGCTCATTAGGTTGAGGATAATGCTATCCTCAGAAACACATCCGCTCATTCTCTGTGTACGGTGACTCTGTACAGTGTGGTGACTCACCAAGTCTGTCTTGCAAGTCTGCTCAAAAAAATGAAGGGAACACGTAATCATCACAGTATAACACCAAGTCAATTAAACTTCAGGGATATCAATCTGTCCAGTTAGGAAGCATAAGCGATTGTGAATCAGTGTCACCTGTTTTGGTGTAAATTAAAGTGACAACAGGTGCACTGGAGAGGCAACAGCAAGACAACCCCCAAAAAGGGAATGGTATTGCAGGTGGTGGCCACAGACAATTGCTCTCTCTAGTTTTGCTGGGGTCTTTGTCACTACTGGTAGCATGAGGCAGTACCCATTCAGGTTGCACAGGCAGTCCAGCTCCTCCAGGATGGCACATCCATACGTGCCATCGCAAGAAGGTTTGCTGTGTCTCGCAGTAGAGTCTCAAGTGCATGGAGGAGATACCAGGAGACGGGCTGTTACAAGAGAAGCAGTAATACTGTAATACTGCTTCAACCCAGAAGCAGTATTTGCTCCTTTGTGCAAGGAGATACAGGAGGAGCACTGCCAGAGCCCATGCTACTGGTGTGCATGTTTCTGACCAAACTCCAAGAGGGGGGCATGAGGGCCCGACGTCCTCTAGCAGAACCTGTGCTCACAGCCCAGCACCGTGCAGCTCGATTGACATTCCCCAGAGAACACCAGAACTGGCAGGTCCACCATTGGCGCCCAGTTCTCTTCACAGCTGAGAGCAGGTTCACACTGAGCACATGTGACAGACGTGAAAGTGTCTGGAGACGCCGTGGTAAACGTTATGCTGTCTGCAACATCATCCAGCATCACCGGTTGGGCGGTGGGTCAGTGATGGTCTGGGGAGGCATATCCTTGGAGGGTCGCACAGACCTGCTAACCAGCGGAACCCTGACTGCTGTTAGGTAGCGGGATGAAATCCCCAGACCCATCGTTGGACCTTACACTGGTGCAGTGGGCCCTGGGTTCCTCCTGGTGCAGGACAGTGCCCGGCGTCATGTGGCCAGAGTGTGTAAGACATTGATGCCATTGACTGACTTCACGTTCCCCAGACCTGAATCCAATTGAGAACCTCAGGGACGTTATGTATCGGTGCATCCGACATCGCCAGGTAGCGCCACAAACTGTCCAGGAGCTCACTGATGCCCTGATCCAGGTCTGGGTTGTCATGAGTGCATACAGGCACGTGGGGGCCATACACACTACTGAGTCACATCATGAGTTGAACACATCATGAAATAAGTATTGCTGAAATAGTGTACACCATATGTCTGCAAGTATGGAGGTAAATTGAGCTTCATTTTAGTGGATTTATATACAGTACGTAGACAGCCTATGTAATGTAATGTAATGTAATGGTGAATGGTAAATGAATTTTTTACACAGCCAAACACGACAAATGGTCACCAGTAGAGGAGACGTCAAGCTTTATACATATGACCCATTTGTAACAAACAGTTTAAACACACACACTCAGCTTCTTGCAGGGCTCACAGTGGGTCTTTAATCTTGTTGACATTACAACGCTAGAAATCCTCATCATTTTGCCATCGGCGGACAGCCAAATACGATACAAGTTATAAATGACGGCGGCTAGAGAGAAATACAAGATATGTTCGAATTTTATTGAGAGTTTGAGAAAAAATAAAACTCTCTCTCAGCCTGCTGGGTGATTTCAGACGGTTGTCATTTGATAAGAGCATGAAGGTGTGCTGTGATCACAGTGATAGCAGAATCCTCTGATAAGATACAAACATCTCTTCCTGGCTGTCTGTGTTTTCCTCACTTACCCCTCCCTCCCCCTTCCCCTCTTCTTCGTATTCCCCCACTGCCAGTCTTCCCTTCCTCTGTCTCTATCTCTCTCTCTCTTTCTCTCTCCATGCGCTCCTCTCTTCATCTCCTCCATGCCAGTCTCAGTAGTCAAGTCTTTTTCATGTTATTTTGCAAAGCGCTAGGGAGATTTTGTTTAGTGATCCTGTGCTGCTGTCTCCCCCCCCCATGTGTATATAGCGTATTGCTGACAATTTCAGTGTAAACCTCTCAGTTTATACTGTGTATAACCACATGCACACACACACACACACACACACACACACATCTCCTTGCTGTCACTCTCTAATGCACTATATAACACTCTAGCAATGGCATCGAAATAACATAAACCTCTGCTGTGGCGTATCTGACAGAAACCTGTGGAGGGGGAGGCTTTCACTGTGTCATAGACACTAGACACACACACACACACACACACACACACACACTGTGTGCTGTGTAAAAGATGAGGCCGTTCTCTGGGCGCCTCATGACAGGGCATGGACCCACGTGCACACACCGTCCACCTGTCAATCATCTACCAGGGGATTTTTTTGCATACTGGATGTTAAGGATTGTGTTTGCGGGTGTGCGTGTGTGTATGTGTGCGTGTGTGATTGGGGCTGTCTGTCGCCTGTCTCCCAGTGGTGGGAGAACCTGTCATTTGCTATATTAGTCAGCAGTCCGATTAGCTTGAGGGGCACACACACACACACACACACACGCACACACACACTGATAGGTAACATATGAGTCCCAGACAGAGAGAGAGACAGCACAGGGAGACACATAGAAGTGAGGCAAAGGGAGGAGAAGAAGAGCCAAACACACAGATCGAGGGAAGAGAGTAAAGAGGGAGAGGGTCACCACAGACAGCTGGGGGGGGCGAGACCCCAGAGAGGGGGAGGCAGGCAGAGGTATGATATGGGAGGAGAGGCTGGGAGAGGGGGGAGGACAGGGAGAGATGGTAATGACGGGTAATGGAGAGATAAAGCACTTTGCAGCCACGACCCCCACAAAGAGGTTCATAGCTCGAGATCCCCCTCCCCTTGTGCAATAACAGTATATGCGTGCACGAAGCATGTTGATAACACGATGGCATGAAATATCTAAACATCCAGAAACGCTATTTCAAAATGTACATTGTATTTAAGACAATGAATCTAGGTTACTAATAAGTTTGAAATCTTGCAAATGCATCTCCCTCTTTGACAGCCACTGATCTAGTGTGATATAAAGCAAAACAAATGACTAAATGAGGCGCATCCATACGTCTGCATTAGCCGCTGTCAGAACCAAGCGGAGAGGTTGTGCTTTACAGGTTGTGAAGCAAATATCACAGCAGCTCATCCCCAAAGACAGCACAACACAGACGCCGGGGCTGCTGTTTAAATGTCAGTATCACACTGTTTTCCCTTTACAGTGCAGCGAACCCTGGAGGTTTGACCGCGACGATAACGCATATCACACAGTTAATGGCAAAGCTGTTAGTCAAGGCGCTGTGTTTGTTAATGGATGGATAAACGACGTAGTTATATCGTAAAATCCATGTTTGTCTTCGGGTCTTGGTGGCTGGATAGTTTTATTTCATATGGTCACGCTGTTTTTAAATCAACCGTCTAACTTTGGCCTCTGGCATTTGACCGGCTGCTTCCAGAGAGCAGCGACATCGTATTAACATGATGAAACGAGAGCAGTGTGTCAGGCCAATTTTCTTTTAAAAGCACATAGCCTATTGAATGTTGCATGAATTAGCCTCTCTCCCCAGAATGTGCAAACTCTCTCTCTCTCTCTCTCTCTCTCTCTCTCTCTCTCTCTCTCTCTCTCTCTCTCTCTCTCTCTCTCACACACACAC
>JAOEHI010052931.1:4904-15911 GCA_025447815.1 Percopsis transmontana | reverse complement strand
TCTCTCTCTCTCTCTCTCTCTCTCTCTCTCTCTCTCTCTCTCTCTCTCTCTCTCTCTCTCTCTCTCTCTCTAAAAGATAATGCATGCTTGTGTGCTTGTGGGCCACAGCTAACCCACCAGCCACCTGCTACAGTCGGCTTCCATGTATTGTGTGGGGGGCTGTAGCGCGCTCCCCGATTAGCAGATTAGCACACTGACTCATGTTCACAGGGAGTACAAGAAGCAAGAAAATGTGTCATTCTATTTTATTATAAAACCGTTTAATGTTGTTTAAGTTGAAGTGCTCACTGAAGATGTGCTTTTGTGAACATAAGTAGTTGGGAATGAATGTGTTTAAAAAAAAAAAACTTTAAACGGTGC
Organism: Percopsis transmontana; assembly: GCA_025447815.1. Lineage (NCBI taxonomy): Eukaryota > Metazoa > Chordata > Actinopteri > Percopsiformes > Percopsidae > Percopsis > Percopsis transmontana. The sequence goes on along the minus strand of JAOEHI010052931.1, from coordinate 15,551 downwards.
ATGACAACTTGACAACTTGCATGACAATAATGTTTCTGGCAAAAACACTCCCTCATTTATCCTATGATATTTGGTTGCCTCTGTCCTTAGTTAAGTGTTCTTCTGAGTCCTTTTTGACAAATTATTTCAGAGACTTTGGTGTATGTGCATGTTTCTGTTTTATTGAAAAATATTTAAAGGACTTTTTAACGTGCTAGTGTAGCATTAGATGGCTTGCTAGTAAAACATGATTTCAGTAACATTTCATCAAATTACTGAATCTATCATCCGTTTTGCCTCAAACCGGCACAGTACAGTATCTCTACGTTAAAATAAACAGTAAAAACAGTAAAAACATTTCCCACGAGCACAGCTAAGTGTTTCAAGGTTTCTGGGAGAAAAATGCTAATGTTGAATTATGGATCAGGTCTGAAAATAGCACACACTTGGAAGCGGTTCCTGAAATATTTAAATATTCAGTCTCACTGGATGCCATTGAAGTTCTGTATCTTTTGAACCTGTTTTAGTTTTTGCCTACTGTTAAATTGATCTAATTACACATGATTAATCTGTGTGTTTCTGTGTGTGTGTGTGTGTGGGGGGTGGGGGGGGGATGCACCCGCACATGTAATGTCTATGTGAATGTCTGTGTGGATCCACATAACTCCAATAATGAAAGTGAAAATACAGAAAAACATACTAGTTATGTCTCAGCCTATGGAAAAACATCTAAGCTTCAGCTTCATTGTGCAAAATTCATTCAGAAGGCGTGTGTCTGGATATTCAAACTGTAGTTTGCGTTTAATTAAAAGAACTCTAATTCAGTCGGGTGTGTCTGCAACACCTGGAAGAATAAATAACCGTGGGGGGAAAGAAGTGTGTGTTTATGTGGTTTGTGTATTCTTTGGAAACACTTCCAACGTGTGTGGCACGCACGCACGCACGCTGTGTTGCGAGCTCCTTGTGTGGCCGCCTGTGTGTATCCGTGTGTTGGCGTGTTCATGGTGAGCGCGTGTGTGTGTCTGTCATCTCGGTAGGATACCATTGTTCTGTGCTGTGCTGTGGAAGAACTGCCGCATCTTTTGAAAATGGTCCTCTTTTGGCCTCTCTTTAGTGTTATGTCGCAGCAGATCTGTGTTGTTCATAATCTTAATAGTGTTCTGTGGCTTGTGCACATTATGCACGCGTGTACACACACATTATTTGAGCGTTCATCTGCTCTCGTGTGATGTGGCCTCTGGTTTCTATGAGGATACGCCTTTACTATGTTGATATCTGGTTAATTAATAGCCAGGATGACAGCGAGAACAAAGTGCACATCATCAGAACAGCCAGAAGGGTGACCAAGAGAGACCGGAACGAACCACTACGAGTTCGGTGCTCTCAGGACCCACATTAACGTTTAATGAGAATGCATTCTGCCACGGCTGGCCCCGGAGCTGTCTACCTCCCAGTATCCCCCTCCCTCCATCTATCCGTCGAACAAGCATGGTGACGTATAAAGAGCGTTGTTTATCATTTGTTCCAACGTACAGTAGATCCCTGTATGAGACGCGAAGGTGCGTTTAGCCAGATTCACTGACTGCGCGTCTGTCACTGCATCGGAAATTCTGTTGTGCGCTCATGTTACGCCAGCAGGAGATGAATTATATATAGTGTGCTGTCGTGGGCTTGATTGTGTGTGCATACACCTATTTGAAAGGAGCGGAGAGTGTTGGAGAAGCACTCAGCTCTTGATAAAGATAACCTGCACTGGGGCTGAGGGAGAAGGAATAAAACGGAAAGAGAGCTAATGATAGAAAGATATGTAACATCACATGGTGTGATGTGTATACAGTATGTAGGCATAGAGTACTCTCCCACTGGATTCATCTGTCACACCACTAGCGTGTACACAGAAATACACCTTTAGAAAACAAGTTGGGCAAGAACCGACATTACTAGACATGCATGTTAATGCCGTGGCCCTCGACCAGTTGCTGGCGTTGGAGCTAGAGTTTGTCCCAAGGCCCACACTCTGGCGGCCCACAGATCCTATGTAGTGCCTTTTGACCTGAGCGGGGCAGGCCTCATGGATCGTTGACATTAGAAAGTTAAGCCTAATTTGTTAGCTACATTCACGATCGCTCTGCCAAGATGACACTATATAACAGTATTTTACTATAAAAAAAAAGCACAAATTATGTAGGCTACAAAACATTATGGGCGTAAATAGCAAAGTGACAGAATATTATGGAATGGAATAGTATGGAAATCAGCTCAAATAAAATAAAATAAGATATACCACTTTAGGTACAGCCTCATTACAGAGCAACAAGTAAAAGTACTTCTTATTTGAAATTCAATTATGAATCTATTATTTGTTGGCATTCCAGCAGGTTTAGGTGGCAAAGGCACACTCGTGGCTATGCCAATGCCTCACACTACTTTAAACTGTACAATAAATACAAAATGCCCTCATGTTTATTTAAATGTTCCCTATGCAATGGTACCGAGATGCAATGGTGTACTGCAAGTCCTGATCAACCCCTGTTGGGCAACCTCTTGTCAGCCATTGCTTTGCGATCCCTGTGCAGAGATATACAGTGTAATCCAGGTCTGCGTCGTTTCTCATCTTTTTTGTCTTCAGATTGCACAATGCTGATGTTGGGGTGTCTTTTTGAGTGAGATCTGTCATTTAGAGTCCCAGATGAACACAGAATGAAGATGTACAGCATAACTGGTACAGTATATTGTATTGGCAACAATAGTAACTCCCAAAGTATCTGCTAAGGCTGAGGCTGTTGGGGATTAGGGGGTCTTCCGTTATTACATCCCATCTACACACACACACGCATGGTTTGTGCCAATCAGCTGGCTGTGGGAGGTCACAAGCTGTATCCTGTAGGCCTATACAAGCGCTGTGTACTGTGGCAAAGACGTAGTGAGAAAGAAGAAAGTGTGCACACCTGAGTGAGTGTGTGTGTGTGTGTGTGTGCACGTGTGTGCGCATGTTGGAGGTCTTTCAGCTTGCAGGAATAATGGCCAATATGGGCAAGACCATTTTTATCAATTAGGAGGAATTGACAGGGTGGAATCAAATATATGGCCAATACAAGAGAGAGAGACATAGGGAGGGGAGAAACTGAGGAAATGGGTGAGAGAGAGAGAGAGAGAGAGAGAGGCAGAGAGGGATATAAATGGAAAAGAAGAAAAGACAGGAGTCAGGCAGTGATAGATGAACACCCACCCACACACATACATAGACATACATGCACAGTGGGGAGTCCTTGCCAAAAAAGCACTCTGGTCCATAAATAAGGGTAAACACTCACAACATCAATAAAAGCGCTGTCAACATCTAAAGGGAGGGGCTGAGGCCTTATGCGATTAGGGAGAAGCTAATGAGGCTAGCTAGAGTGGCTCCTGGAGTTTGTGCTATATGGCTATACAGGTGGGGCTAACACATGCTGTGTATGTGGACAGGTCATTTTAGGTCAGGTGATTTTATTTATCCAAAGCAACTTACAATGAGTACAGTTACAATGAGTACAGTAACAATGAGTACAGTAACTGGCAGTACGGCGCAGGTAGGAGTTGTAGCTAGCACTGCAGATACAGCTTTGAGAAAGTAGCCTAGTGGAACGTTACCCTGAGTTCGACAGATTCACATTTGTAATACGATTGTGATTTCTCCTCAGCCAAAGCCTGTAATAAATGTTTATTTGTTTTATAGCTTATAGTTTATTTTACATCATTAACCACAAACAAACAAAATTGCTTCAATAACTGCTGTTAATAGTCTCTTGCAATGTAGCATTACTAAGAGCTTTGTTTACCTTTCATTTTAACTCCACACAGCTGTATATCCATACTGATATTAACTAATGTACTCAAGTCTATATATCTTATCACATGTCTACTCTCCGTTGCTCCCTTCTACCCCCCCCCCCCCCCTCTCCGTTCTTCTTTCCATAAGCCTGTCTCCTTCCTCTTTCCATCATTTACTCCTCTTCTCTATGGAGTGGTATTTATAGAGCGGCTCTGGATACATCTCCTCTCCTCCGCTGGTCTTTAGCCCACGTTCCCTTCTTGGCTCTTTCTTCTTTGTCTCTCTTCTCTTTTCTCCCCCCCCGCTGCCTGGCCTCATGTCAGCTTGTCTTTTTACTCCGAGATGACTGTCAGGGAGTGTACTCGCTCCTCACCTGCCCTTCCTGCCTTCTCCCTCCCGTGGCACCTCGCGGCGCGTCTCAACACGTCTGTCCTCTTTCCAGCCTCTCGCTCAGAAGCCATGGATTTCCCCGGGAACACAGCATCACGGAACATCGGGAACTATTGATCTGCCATGCTTGGGACTGCTGTTGAGATGAACGATCACACTTCCATGGTTCGGTAAAGGATCGCTCCCCAAGCAGAAGTCATTCATAGTTTTCTGCCCCTGCCCCGTGCAGGCACATGTAGTAGTCTAACCTTACGACCAAGGTGCTAATGAGGCTGAAGCCCTAAACAGACAAGCCAGTTCTACCTTTTATAGCTCTATACTTCTACTGAGACTCCTGGCAGGAAAATCAGCTCAAATCTGCTGACAGGACAGAAATAGGGCCTTTTCTTCTCCTCCACACACACATACATTCACGTGTGCACCCACACACACACCCACACACACACACCCAAGCATACACGCAAACACACACACCACACAAATAAACGCGCAACATTCTAACACTCTCCCCCTGCTTAGGCAATGTATTCTTAGCAGTGCTAATTAACAACTCCACACCAAGGATTGGAGAATCAGAGCGGGAGGGAGGGAGATAGAGAGAAGGAGAGGAAGGCAGGGAGTCCTCCAATAATGTGAGCATTGGACAGCATTGTATGTCAGTGTATATCTACGTGTGTTCACCTGTGTGTTTGTGCGTGTGTACAAGTGCTATTGTTTTGACTATGAAAGCAGTGTTGTCCCCCCGGCAAGCAATATATTTGTCCTTATAAGACCGACAGTTGTGGGTCAGCCGGCTGACCTATTGTTAGCAGGCAGCCACAGTTCAGCCACTTCACACCATTTAGAACCCCTGGCCCCTCTCTGCCCCACGCCGTGTGTACTGTACGTCTGTGTGTTGCACACGTGTAAACGCATGTGTGTGTGTGGATGTGTGGATGTGTGTGAGAGAGGCTTTGAGTCTGTTTAGCTCCCTGGTGCCACGCCTGGCATAATGAGGGCATCATCCACGCTTTCTGCATTCTCCATGGTACCTGGGAAGGAAGGAAGTTGGCAGTTGATGTATGACTCTGGACTCTGGCCTGGAAAGAGTAGAAAGAGAATGCTTAGATGGGAGTTTCATCACAGGAATTATCTAATTTCCTTTGTTCCCCCCCCCCGATAATTGAAAACTGAAAAATCAGTTCCCATGTTGGGAACGTAGGGCAGTTGTTTGTGAAGTCATCAAAAGCGCTAACAAGCACTCATGGTAAAATAATGACGATCTACTATTGATGAAACAAAAAGGAAGACGATTTTTTTTTGTTGCTGAGTGAACGTGATAAGGGCATACCTTGAAACAGCAGCAGCAATGTAGTACTGCATACGTACAGCATGATTTGATGCTGAGAAGTGGGAAAAAGAAGGCTACAGTTCTTCCTTGAAAAATAATTTGATAGCCAAAAATGTATGAATTTGATTTGAAATAAATGCAACGAGTTTATATCTCAGTCCGTCGTGTGCTGAACAGCGTAATGTCGGTGAACACACAATGAAGGCAACTCCAGCAAAGGTCTGCTGTCCAAGATATACAGCCAAAAATGGATACCTGTCACAAGGAGGGTTTAGCCATTCAGTCTCCACTAAGATCAATGTACGGTGAGTTACAGCCCCGGGGGCTTCCTGAAGGAAGGAGATGGTCTGGACGGTGACAGGACGAGCAGAGGACATGAACAGGGCTGCTATTACAATGGATACATAAGACTGAACTAATTGTCTTGTATTTCAGATAATTGTCCTTTTATGAGAGATTTGAGAAAGAGATTTGATATTTGCTGGTTTGATACAAAATACACACACAGCAGTTTTCTGGTGGCGCTGACACTCGGGTGACGCCACCATGTTCCCATGGCAACAGGTTGGGCACCCCTATTTCAGACAGCTGTTCCAATGGTGCCCTGTGGTGGGCCTGGCCTAGGCTCTGGACTCCCATTGGTTAACTAGGTCCTCTTAACTGGGGCATGGATGTACCGGAATAAGGAGGGTCAAAATAGCCGCCATTCATTTGAAACTGCTCACCCAGTGGTTCTCTCAACTTCCAAATTTCTGAAAATGAAGAATAATTTTTTAACTAATAAGAGGCATGTGTTTCAGAGGGGAATAGGCCTTAATATCCTAACAGCATTTGTCTGCAGTACCAGTGTTGGCCACGATGCCAGCCAGGCTGCAAGCCTCGTGCTCTGCCCTTGGGGGTTTGGTCAGGTGTCTCTTAATGTCAAGGCTGGCAGCATGTTTGTGACAGTGTTATGTGGACTTGTTTTTGTCCATCTGTGGGTTGTTAGGGTACCCTTCAGTAGCTTGTGTCAACTCCAAAAATTATTTTGCATCATGGATCTGACTAGATCAAATACTAGCTTTCTTGGAATCTGTATTCTTGCCGGTTTAAAGTAATAAATACTTTATCTTTCATAGTTTTTTGTATGTCAATGAAAAGTTATGCCTAACCAAATATATAATGGATAAGAGCTCAAAATGGATATAATGATCTAAAATTATAGTCTATTGATTTGATGCCATTCATTAAGATGAGTTATTGTGAACTTGAAGGTACCTTTGCTGTATATAGATGGTGTAATTGCTTTGATCCTGAGCCTAAGGTTATTTTACAAGGTTGCAGGCTGTCAGATAATCTGTCAAATGTTTTTTTAGAAACTCCTAAAACTAAATGTAAATATATTTCAAAGTCCCTTTTTTCCCCTTATTTCCCCTTCACATTACGTACAATATTATGCAATAGATTCTTCCGTCGTCACCATATTGTCCCTGTTCCAGCTATTTGTCCCCAACCTTGTCCCAGTATGTGATAATGTCAGCTGATTGGCTAAGATGCCGCCCAGTACACCAGTCACCTCACTACACCTGCTCTGCAGGGTGACGGTCTGGTCCCTGCTCCAGCATTAGCAACTAGATAGTGATGGGACAGCAAGATAACAGCTAGCTTTAGTGAAGAGCTAGGGGTCAGGAGTGGAACCTATAGTATAGGCTATTGGCTATCAAGACGTTTTGCTGACTTGAAAAGTAGCATATCCTTTGGCGTCTTAAGGAATCATCACTTCTCTCTCTTCGGGGGAAAACCATAGACCAACGTTTTTTTGTGGTAAAAATTCTTTAAGATGGCTTTTACTTTTGTCAGTTCAAGAATTATATTAAGGCGCAGTACGAATTTTTGGCTTCCACTTGGGTCATAATGAATGAAGGCTCATGAGTTTCTACTGTGAAGGGCTGCTGATGTCAAATCAGGAATCCTTCTTTCCACCTATTTCTGTCTCTGCTGGGGAGATACTCAGACAGGAGGACATGTCAGCTTTCAAAAGTGCCAGGTGATTACAATTCACGTTTAGATATTTAGATCAAACGGGACAAATGTGGTCACTGCAATGCCGCAACAGGAAATACATCTGCTAACACAAATTTCCGAAGATCCGATTGATCTTACCATGTACTGCAGGCAGCCTGCCATGCCACATCATTAAAGTAATTCTCTAGATGTGGCACGGATGTCATGCATTTATTTCTTGCGCTCAGATTTATCAACTACTCTGCTGTCTTCTTCTAAAGTTAAGGAAAAGTCGGTAAAGTCATGTCAGTGCTGCCGGAGGCACGAAGGCAGCACAGAGTTCCTCCACTTCCACAAATAGGCTGCGAAGCTGTGAATGAAGCCATCAACTTTCTCTCTCTATCTCTCCCCCCACTGTTGGCTGGATAATTAAAGTGCCTGTCTGAGTCCCTTATATGCGAGACACGGTATGCTAATGGAACATTCCTTTGACAATACTGTTGGGAAATGGTGATGGGGTTTTTCACGGCCTGATTTGCAATTCACATTTGAGTTATTTCCATCTTAGGCATCCCAGACAACAGTGAGGGGTGTTTGGGGGGTAAAACTGTGAGCTGCAGAGAGTAAAACAGAGACAAAGTTTAGTTTGAGTTTCTGTGCGTTCCTTTTAAAGACACCTTTCAAGCAGTGATACAATTGCTGGCTCTTTTGCCGGAACAATAACAGTTTTCATATGATCACATGGTCATATGGTCTGTGGATGTGAAATGAGGAATATACAGAGGATATGGATCATTTGTCTGTAAATATTGAATAACTTTTTGAAATTGTTCAGTACAAAGGTCCTAATTCTTAAACACCAGTGGTTATCAAACCTTTTTTGACCCAGGGCCCCCAAACAGTTTGTGACCCATGGATCCTTGTGCATGTGGGGACTATACCACTATTTATTTCTACCTGATTACTTTAACAATATAACTAAACATATATGTAATATGTAGTCCACTGTTACACATATGTGTACACTGATACACAATGTACCACTACCTTTCAACAAACTCTCCTCTCCTCTCCTCTTCTCTCCTCTCCCCTCCTCCCACAGAACACTGCACAAGCAGTTTGAAAGCTACAAACAGGAAGTGCGTCGCATCGGGGCGGAGACACGGCGCCAGCAGACCCAGCAGAAGGATGACGCGCCCACCTGCGGTATCTGCCGCAAGACCAAGTTCGCCGACGGCTGCGGCCACCTCTGCTCCTACTGCCAGACGAAATTCTGCGCCCGCTGCGGAGGACGTGTCTCCCTACGCTCTAACAATGTGAGATACCTCAAGGCCACCCTTTTCCCTATCCTCTAACACCCCCCTCATCCCTGCTAGTTGGTCTTCCTGTTTCTGTCTGTCTGTTTGCTGCTTTCACCCTTCCTGATCACACTTTGGTTTCTCCAAAGTGTGTTGGAAGAATGGCTTGGCACTAATCATAGACCTGCAAGGCTCCACTTAGGTCCAAGGTGATGGTGCTGTGAAATGATTCACAATGGAAGCTCTTTAGTTGCTAGTGGAAACACACCACATGACATTCTCATTGTTGTGTCTCCTTAGACCTTACCGCAGCCATTTGTCCATGTTAGCTGGGCAAAAACATCTTGGGATAGTATCCTCAGTTCATAATAGACACTATTGAATTCACATAATGCCAAATGCACATAGGTGATGGAGAATAAAGAATAAAGACTGGATGAAAAGATAGTCATAGGATCATTACAGGATCAGGATAATCAATAATGATGATGATGAACAACACACATTCTTTTCTTTTCTAGAAAAAATTATCACACAAAAAAAATAAACACACTCAAATATGAACCATTAAGAAAAAGGTGAAAGGCACTAAACAAAACAAAATATATTGGGTAAACTACTGTAATGGAACACATAACCTTGTGTTTGAGAGCAGAGTATCTTAATACGATCTGCCATCGTGTCTTATGTCACGTGTCTTTTACTTCAGCGGGTCTGCTTATATATTTTGTATCGACAAGGCATAAAATTGTCCTCCCGTTCCTATTTTCTATATTGCACTCACCCTCCCCCCCCTAGTGTAAATCACAGTACACTATCTCATAATTAATACAATTGCTGGCCATTACTGTAAGACTAACCTGAGTCCCCACTCTCATAAAACAGGCTGGAACAGGCACAGGATGGGCAAAGTGGCACTTTGCCATAGGCCCAACATGTGATGCTATTTTAAGCATAGGCCCCTCTTCCATCCAAGCCCTCTCTGGGCTCCTCTCCAACCCAAGAGAGGCCCTCCCCCTGGTTGTTACCTGACTATGGACCCACCACTCTTGGCCTGCTGGTTCTCAATCTGTTCCTGATCCGCTCAGCCCAGCTGGGCCTGGACTCACACTGGGACCGGATATACAGTAAAACAGGTTCAATTACCAGTGAGATTATGAGATAATGAAGGCCATTGATAAGAAAGGTGAAGATACGTTATACTATAAATGTACGTGTAAGGTACTTGAAACCTTAAAAGGGGAATTAGAATGAAATTCTTCAGCATTTTTTAAATTGTGAGTGAGAACTATATCTAAAAAAATGCAATCCTGTGCTAATGGACTTTTATTTGATTTGCGCTTTTTGAGGTATAAACTTTTATATCAACTCAATTAAGGTCAATTTAAAGTAAAAAATCAAATATGTTTTACAAGAAAATTTAAAATATAACTCCAATGAGAGAGAGAGAGCATCTGTTTGTGTTTGTGGAAGTGCATGTATTTTTGTGACTGACTGTGCTCTGTGTGTGTGTGTGTGTGTGTGTGTGTGTGTGTGTGTGTGTGTGTGTGTGTGTGTGTGTACTGTGTGGGAGTGATGTGTCTCTCCAGTGGTGCTCTCTGGGTCTCAGAGTCGCTCGGCTCTGTCCGGGGGCCCGTCAGCCAGCCAAGCAGAGCAGCAGGTTTAGGAAAGCGTGAACTGTGCTTCATTACATAAAATCCTCTATTACTGTACCTGCTCCTGTTCCATTACAATGTGCCCCTATACACCTTCTTATCAGCACTGGTTTCAGACGTAATAATTAAAACCTTGTTTGTTTGTTCAAGCTGGTAAGTCACTTTTGTTAAACCCTCGACCCTGTAGCTTCCTAAACTCAA
>JAOEHI010052928.1:0-15912 GCA_025447815.1 Percopsis transmontana | reverse complement strand
GCTTTCAGCACCTTGTTGAATCAATGCCACGTAGAATTAAGGCAGTTCTGAAGGCGAAAGGGGGTCAAACACAGTATAAGTATGGTGTTCCTAATAATCCTTTAGGTGAGTGTATATGCTGGTCAATTATCAAATCAAATTTGCCCCTTCCTCCTCCAGAGTGACTCACCTCATCCTGGTGGACCCGTGGGGTTTTCCTGAGCATACCCAGCCCGAGGCCCAGACTCAGGCAGGTCAAGCTCAGGGCACAGGGGTGATGAAGAGGACACCGCCTCCGCGCTGGGTGAAGGCCTTAGCTGCAGTAGTTTCCCTCTTCAACCCGCTGGCAGTCATTAGAGCTGCAGGCCCATGGGGTAAAACACCTAGCTATAAACAAGATGTATATGATGGTTATCATATACTGCTCTAAAATGCAATGCTAAGTACTAGTAGAGTTTGGTCTTCTCACAGTCTACTATATGTTCAGGTCCAGGCTTAGTGAACAGATTCCGACCTGATTTCAAGAGGAAATTTGAAGACCTGTTTGACGATGACACTATGACACAATACATCTATCACTGCAACGCCCAGTCCCCCAGGTAGGTCAAATGACACCCTAATGATTTTCCTTTATGTTTCTACTCAATGTGGGCTCCTCGACTAATTCCTTTTCCCATATTCCTGCCCCATTGTCAGTGGTGAAGTGGGCTTTCGTGCCATGTGTGAGTCCCTGGGGTGGGCCAGGAGACCCATGCTGCACCGGATTAATCAGCTGCCCCCCTCCCTGCCCGTTACCATGATGTACGGAGCCTGTTCCTGGTTAGACAGCTCTTCTGGGGAGAAAGTGGCCCAAATCAGGAACCAGACCAACACCAGAGTACTGGTGAGTAGGACATTTTTTAAAAGAACCAGAGTCATAAGGGAAATGTATTTATATTTACATGTCAAGTCATTTAGCAGTGCTTGTTTTATTTTTTTTCCCAACTGACTTCCAATAACTACATTTGTCAACAGTAACCTTACATTACAGTAATCATAAGTAAAGAATTGTATTTGAAAAAGTGACATCAGCATGCACTACAGCCAGATACTAAGGGGCAGGTGTACGTACGTTAGAGAGTGAAGAGTAAACAGCGACTTGGCCAGTCCGCAGAAAGCGCACGCTGTGCCTTTTCCTTTTACGTTGGATGTACCAAACCTGAAGCTGATCGCGTAATCACCGCATGTCACTCACCAATAATCACTGATATCCTCTCTGATTTCTTCAAGTAACTGTATTATTGCATGACGGCTTAACCTGTAACGCTTGATGACTTCTTGTTCACTCAATTGAAAATACTTAGTGAAAATACTCTCATCAAGTCTCCTTGGCCTGTTTCCATAGGTGTAGGGATGGAAGGGACATGTCCCTTTATGGACCATTTGGCATGGCATATTTTGAGAATATACAATAGGTTGTGCTTTTGATAATATGATTACTGCAATATGTTTAATTGATATGTCTTTTATTCTCTCTGCCTTGATCTCCAGCTGATCGACCATGCCTCTCACCATGTCTATGCAGACCAGCCAGAAGAGTTCAATAAAGTGGTTGAGAATATATGTCAGTCTGTTGACTGAGTTTGAGAGTGTGTGTGTGTGTGTGTGTGTGTACGTGCTTGCGCTTTGTTTTGGGCTACTGAATGTACGGGAGATATAATCAGTGGTCGAAAGAATGTTCACAACTTGTACATTAGATATATGTTCATGTTTTTTAATATGACATGTGGGTTTAAACCCACACTGAACAGTTAATCAACTCAAAACAAAGAGTCAATGCAGTGGTACTGTATTAGAAATTATTATTATTATTATTATTATTATTATTATTATTCACTTAAGAATGGTAACTTGTTTATTCATATATGTGTTCATTAATTGTTGTCCAGCATTTATCATAAATGATGACTTGTTCATTGCTGTGAGGTTTTTAAGGGTTTGAATTGAAACCATATTTCGTTGTCTGTGTGTGTGTGTATCAAAACAGCACTTAATGCACTGGTTGTGCCATAATTATGCCCTATTCATGATTCATGTTTTCTACATGTGCCTGAATTAAGTTATTTTCTGAGACCACCCTACTGGTCAGTTACTGTATCAAACTGCTTTTATACCATGACATTTAATAATTAAAAAAAAGCCTATAACCAAATAAAATCAAATGTTACATGCTACAGTAGCTCAATGCCATACTTTATTGACCCTTGTGGGGAAATTTGTGATCTAACTGTAATATAAATAAATATACAAAACATTATTGTGGCCTATCATGTTATGGAGCAAACATTTGTACTTGAGCATTTGTTTTCAGTTTTAATTTAGATGCCAACAGTAAATGAGGACAGTATTGACCAGAGTGTATTAAAATCCACTGCGGTTTCCTTGAAATAAAAAAAGTAAAATATAAAAATATCTATGCTTGGTTATGCTTGGTATTTGCAAATTGAAAGTGGCAGGGCTGAGTTGTAGACCCAACAGACTGAGGCAGATGTGAATGTAATAACATGATGTTCAGTATAGCGTAGTGCAAAAGAAAAAAAATTGAATTGACCGCAAAAATCCAGACTTCATGTTGAATTGTTTGTGTGTATAGTGGCAAGGTGATGCTGAAATGGTGGAGGCCCTACTTGATGCACTAGAATACCTGCTGCTAGGCTATGTACAGTGATGTCAAGAAACTAAAGATAAAGCAAGACCACATCCTAACTCAAACAGAATTGAGTCAGTTCTGAATGTGTGCTTTGTTTCGTAAAGTCTTGTTTAATTAGGTAACGGGTTTTTTCTATCCACATGGCCAGGGTGTGGTCAACACTGAGATCCCAGATGCCTTTGCTGTCTACATCACCTACCCCAACAAAGCCAATACATTAAGCAATAACCACTGGATTGTTAAATATATTGGACTACATTTCAACACAGGCAACATCTAATATTTTATTTAAAAGTACCATCATAGAAGTGCACAGCACTGACGGATATACCCAGTGTACAGAAGTTACCCTTTTCTAGGCTAAATAAATTGGGATATCTAGAATACTAAATTCTACAACTGACATTCCACAAGAACAAAAAGCATCTTCTTTGAGGTACAGTTTACCGAACTTTGCTCACTTAACTCAAGATCGGCACAACTTGACATAATTCCCTTCTATCTGGTAGTGCAAATTTTCTCATTATAGTAACACTGGCTGCAGGAAAATAAAGGTACGATACATTCAATTCTTCTGAGGTAGTCATCTTAAATAAATACAGGACTGCTTTCAGTTTCCAGCATAATCCAGTTACATAGCAACATCAAGAGGGTGTTGTGGCCCAAAACCCCTATAGGACTACCTACCTCACAATAGTAATAACCTACTCTTAATCATTGCACAACAAAAAAAGAAAAAAAAAAAAAACCAGAAAGAAACCTTTTGTCAACAGAAACACACTGCAAATTATTTGCATTGCACACTGTGTACGCCTTATACATCAAAGAGCTGGACAAATCTCAGCAGGTCTTTGGAAAATTAAAAACACCCCGCATGATTTGAATCCATCAAGTCTGAGACACAATCATAGCGCCTTTCTTTCTAGTTCTCTCCAAACTGTAAACATTCTCTCCTGACAATCCATCACCGGTTAAAGCAGGGGGCAGCACAGGTGTAGTGCAGGCTGACTTGGTAGGGCCTGTTTGGAATGTTAGATTTTGGGTCATGGCTGGCTGAGATGGTTTGAGCATGGCTATGCTGGGGGGCGCTAGCAGCCTGCAAACTAGCAGAGTGATTGAGGTAAGAGGAAGGCCTGTGGCTGGGGGCTATTGCAGGCTGCTCGGGGAATTGCATGCTCGGCCGATGGAGGTATTGGGCCACGGTGGTTGCCGGGCCTGAACTGTGGTACACTGTCTGGCCCTGCTGCTGTTGTTGCTGGTTGGGCGGCTGGCACTTCTGCTTGTTGGACTCGTTGACATCGCTGTCATGTGCACTGTGGTAAAAAAAAAGAGAGCATTGTATGAAGAAAACTGATGGATACACTCACATCCAATGTATTAGGTGTTGGGCTGAGGTCAGTATAGAAAGTATGCCCACTGTATCATGCTCCAACACCCTTTATTAATTAATAGAACAATGCATCAGTCTTCTTCAAGTTGATGAAGAGCACAAAAACGTTAAAGGGAGGTGCATGATGCAGTGTGTGTGTGTGCAAATGCCGTTGCTTATTGTCCATAAAATATGTTCAAATCAAATGTAAAATTCCCTAACTGAAATATGTATTTAAAATAACAAAGAATTGTTACAGTGACAGAACTTTCCACATAATAATGTACCCAAACACATTTCCCTGACTTTACTTGCCTGAATTTGTTTTTTTTAATTCCATGATAGCCCTGTTGTCTTTGTACAAGGAGTCAATATGCTGTGGTGCAGACAGACAGTGACAAATCAGTCGTAGTGCAGCAAAGGAAATAAAGGTACATCTGTAGACCGTGGGGAATAGAGTTATAAATTGGGCATTGGGAGCTTGTAAGCAGTAGTGTCAACCTGTGCCAGGGACACACACTCACACGAGTAGCTTCTCAGTGCAGGGGACGAGATTCTCCCACGTGTACCCTGTGAGGCGCTGTAGTCGCGGGGGCCACGTGGGCGACAGGTGCAGGATGAGGCGTGAGGAGGCCACACATGCAGCAGCCACCAGTGATGGTGCAAAACACAAGAACACGTGATCTGTGGGGAAAAAAAAGAGAAGAAAAAAATCAATGGAAGCATAACACCACCTATAGGTACAAAATATACACTGCAGCCTTATGTGTGTGTAAAACACATCATTCTTGTTGTAGCCATAAAAGTGGTTTGCGCTTTTCAAATAATACCCTGTAAAAAGCTTACCTTGTAATGAGACCTCTAGGAAATAGTCAGCATACTTGGCCATGTAAAGTTTAGACTTCTCCATACAGGCAATAGGCCAGCCGTCTCTGAGGTCTCCATCGTGGACTGCGATTGACAGGTAATACTCTATGAAATGAGCGGCCGTGGGGAGGTACAGGTTCCACTGGAACGTCTCTAGTAGAAGCAGCTCCATGTGAAGCAGGCCCTGCTTGGTCAGAACTAGGTTCATGGAGGTCATGCATCCCAGGCTGTTCAATGTCTCCAGCTTGGGCACCCGGTCCTCTCGCTCCTCAAATTTGCCTAAAGAGCACATCAGAGAAAAGTTTACAATTAAAAAAAAGAGTAACACCAACTCACACATGGTCCATACTCCAAAAAATGCTAGAGATGAGAGCGGTTAAGGACTTACTAGCCAGGAGAAGGCAAGACAGTGAGACCATATGAAGCTGCTGCACGGTAATGTCGTAGCGATCCATAAAGAGGTCCAATATGTAGACGGCAAGATGCCTGGCTGCTGGACACAACCTAAAGCGGTTGCTCACGACAGCTATGAGGTCTGCAAAGTATCGTCTTAAATTGAGCTGAGGGGATTGCCCTTTGTAGAAAGGCAACTTGAGCTCCTGATAACACAGTGTGTAAAATGGCAATAATCAGTCACTTATTTTTACTCAAGTTTATCACGTTTACCAACTCAACTTACTTTGTAACGTAGCGTCTGATATATATCTGCAGCAAGTTGTCCTTTCCACCATTGGTCCTCCAGCTCCATTTAATTGAATGCTTTGAAAACCTATGGAGTGCAAAGGGGTGTTGATGTTATTGATCACTATCACATTCATTCATGTGATAGCCTACTAACAATGCTTGGAATATTACAAGACAATGCCATGCGTCACGATAAACATAAGTCAGACCTTTAATGAATTCTCCAAACTTCAATCCAGAATCCCAAAACTGGAGACTCACTAAGATTGCACATTGAGTGCAATTATATCTAGCAGGCAGTTTCAGTGAAGTAAACTTTACTGCAAACTTTCGCTAGCTGAACATGCTTAATTTCATTGTTATCGTTTGTCTCACTACTGTGTCGCTTTAGTTTAACACGAGTTCAGCGAGCAGCCAGCCCAACCTCCGAACCCCCAGTACAACAGCAGACAGAAACTGTGCAGCCAATGAAATGTAAGCTTACAACTGATACTACCATCCAATCACTTGCGTTGAGACACAAGGTGATACTTTTTTATAACCTGAAACTATCGTCATACACTTTACAATACAGAAGTTATAGCGACAACTGCAAAGGCTATACAATGTTAGACAAGTATAATGTTAAATATAATATATTATATTAAATGTAACGTTTTGTATAATTTTTTTTCAAGTATATTTTGTGCAACATTAATTTAGTGATTTAGTACCAGGACATTTGTAAAATGCAGGCTATATCTGACCAGGTTTTATGCATGTAGAATCTACTCATTAGATTCAATAGTGTAGTGGTACGAAAATTACTGTTTTCCATTTCGTCGTATAAGCTACTGAAATTAACACGTCAATGATGATTTTTACTTAACTCGTGGATACTCTATCATTCCTTATTTTTTACTTCTTAAACCTTCTAAATTTTAGATATTTGCAACGTTCTGTATTTATACTATAGCCTACATTTTTAAATTAATTTAGACATCCAAATTTAGTTTAAAATAGGCAAATCCAGATGATGCTAAATTATATTGAATTTTGAGTCACCATCATCTTCATCGTGGTCCATTCAGTCCGCCCCAAGTTCCCTACATGTGCAAATGAATTTGGCAAAAATATATCTAATTGCGTTGTCATATTTTGACAGCATGGGTAGAACTTAATGTATGTATGTTCTTTAATCGGATACCAAAATTATTTGTAGTTGTAATTCAATGTGTTAGGCCTATACGTTATTCTGTAATAAAGTTTTTAGTAAGAACTGTCTCAGTTAATGGCCATCATCAAGCAGTCTGCCATACGCATACACAAAACTAGCTTCAGATACAGTAGGACGTTTTACCAAAATTCTATTAATAATGTGTTCTGTGTTGATATTTTCTTGTATCACGTCTTTTATGAATTAATATAATTATTCTGGGCAGTTTGACTTCATCATCACAATCTATCACCACAATCTATACTAAACAGTTTGTTTTGTTTACTGTAAAGACAAGGTAGGCCCACGATGTGCAGAATGGTCTCTGGCCTCTTGCTCAAAGAGCTCCGGCTCTGTAATCCCCGGATGAAACCATCATGGCTGCCACTCGCTGAGCTGTCAAGCGCTCTACAAAAGAAAGGTAAAACCGTGAGAAGTATCCTTAATATCTCAGCTGTGTTTCTACATTAAACTGCCCGAAGTGTATATCTGCAGTAATAACTTGATGCAAGCTAGATTGATCTCTATCACAACTTTGGTGGCATGTTTTTTTTCTTTTACTTACTTCGTCTTTGTGACGCTTGTGCGTCATGTTAATTCAAGTCGCTCAAAAGCTATGTCAGATAACGCTGAACAAATAACTTGTACACTTTCGGAATAGCAAAGTGTATTATCCGGCGAATGGAGGAATGTTTAAGTGTAATTATATCCGGATACTTGAATCCCACTTATAAAGTGGTCTGAGGGTGTTTGTTAACGTTACAAAGGCAGTCTCATCACTTTGTTATGGTCAAGGCAAATTGCACAATGGCTACTGATGCCCTGATTAATCTACTAATACTGTCTAATTCAAGGATGTATTTGTTGTGTTTTCGTTTGTATTAAGTGCAACCACTTCCTTATACTGCTCGCATGCGTTCTAATAACGTTAAGGTTTTCGGTGAACAGGTGGTTTAAGTTGAAAATCTTTCCAAGCCTTGTAGTTAATTCCTGTTTCACCTGTGTTACCAATCCCCCTACCCGTTTAAAATGACCAGAACCACATAGCCAGCGCATAGAAACAGGCGCATAGAAAAATACGATCAAAAGTGGAACTTTACTTATACAGCCCCCCATCAAAATGTATAGTGTCACCTACTGCAAATATTGGGTAGTAGCCACAAACAAAATGTTGGGAGCTACACTACAACTGTACATTAGAATAAAGACTCTGTAATGTTTATAATTGTGTGGAGGTGACCTTTATCCACTTCATTCACAGTTTACTTTGTTATTGTGGCCTGTATAGGGCTTGCTAATTTTATCGACTGAAAAGCTCGAGTAAGAAAAACATTTCTATATGCAGTACACGCATATTGTACAGTAGTTCCAAAAAGTCAAATACTGTACATCAAAGTGTTGGACTACCAGCCAGAAGGTCATGGGTTCAAGCCCCAGAGTTGGCCTACCTGTAAGCAAGATGCAAGATGCCTAACCTCTATCTGCTCCATGTAATGGCAGCATGAAACCACAGAAGTTAATTATGAGTCAGTTTTGTTATGCTAGTGAAACCAGTGAAGTGACCTATCAAGCAATTGGAGCTGGTGCACTGGCACCTAAATGAGGTAGACCTCAAATGAATGTTATGAGCTACGCTTGTGTTTTCCCTTCCGTGACACCTCTGTGAAAAGGGTCCATAGGACAGGAAAGTCATGTAATCAAATCAGTAAGAGTGGGAGGGCTGAGTTGCACACACAATACTGTAGATGGGCAGAGCAGAGTATAAAATATTGTAGTGCAAGAATTTAAAATCCAATAATTTGTGTGAATTTATGTTGAATCGTGAAATGTGTGTATCATTACACCCTTAATATATAGGCTACCCCAAGCAAAATCTATAAATACTGCATGCTGTCTTGCCGTAGATCACAGCATTTCAAATGGTACCACACATTTGTCTTTGAATTTTGTCCTCTGCATGGATTAATAGCCTAGACATTCTGTGGTCAGTGAAATTTTCCAGACAAAAATGGTTGTTTGGCTGTTGTTTGAATGAATTAAACTAAGTTGCTATGTCAGCAATGCCATGCAGCTGTGACAGTCTATTGTGACACCAATAATAATTTACTGTTACTTGAACTTGCATTATGTGCTAATGTACTAAGTCCAGGTAATGCAATTACATGCAGTTCAGTTGTTGACATCAATGATCTGCTAATCACATTCACAAAAATTCAGAATTGGTTGCAATAACCTTGATTTGTCAGTTACAGTTTTTCCCTCATATGTTGTTCTGTATTTAACATTTTCTCCACATTTTTGCAGAGAACTAATTGGACATGGACTCAGAAGTTTGTGCAGCTACCTCTGCAGGAGACAATAAACAGGTTGTCAGTAAGAACGATAGAGAGTGGAAGAAACGACTCCGTCTCAGGAAGACTGCTGTTCAGCCCTCAACTATGCAAGGACAAGATAAGCATGGACCAAAGGAGATGGCAGAGGAGCCGGTGCTAAACACAAACTGCTCTTCATTGAGGAAGCCCCCCCACAAAGCAGAACACAATCAACACGACAGAAATGACAGCGCAGATATACTCAGGTTCACGTGCTCTCAATGCAAGGACAATTTGGAATTTCTTCCTAAAGACCTAACAAAACATTTTCAGGAAATTCACAGAGGAATTTTGCCGGTTTTCCCTTGTCACGTATGTAATTTCAGTACCCATGAACTGTCGTATCTTCAGGTTCATCTATTAAGCCACAAGGACACTTTTTCTACCTGCAGCATTTGCAATGACAATGTCCAGCGCACTCTCTCTGAATTCAGCATACACCTGACCATGCGTCACAGTCAAAACGGCAAATACTCATGCGAAATGTGCAAGAAATTCACCACAGGGGATGTAGGAGTGTTTTTAGAGCACATGTATCTACATAACCTCGGTCTGGAAAAAAGTAGCGAGCTTGATATTTCAGATCACTTTAAGAAGCAACTTGTGGCTAAAACAACCACCTGTATGTTTGGCTGTCAGTACTGTGGCTATGAAGCACCTCAGAAACGGCAGATCACAAAACATATGAAAACTGTCCATGGTGGTCAGAATGGCTTCCAGACTATGAATAATGTCAAGCCCATAAGCGAAACGCCAAATGACTTGCTACCAAAAAAGACTCGTAGATTGACACGAAACACAGTTAAGGAAATGCCCTGGATGCCACATGACTGTCTTTCTCTGCCGGGAAAAGAGTTCCTGGATAAGTACTGCAGCCTATCTGATGCAGAAAGAACGCTTGACGAGACTCAACAGTTTTTAGTAAGGTCAACATCTGGAGAATCGGGTGACGAGAAATGGACCAAGGCTCTTCAGAGTGTACTGTCCAATGTCCCCCAAGATATTAATCTGCTTCCAGAGTTGGACAGCGGTATCATGTCCAGCAGCAGCAAGGATCTCGCTGTCCTTACTGTCAAGAACAAGATCACAGTACCTCAGCACAGTGCTAATCATGCCAAAAGGTTCAATATGTTGCCACCACCAGAAAAAGTAGAAACTGTTGTCCCTGAAAGTGCAGCTGTTCAAGCCCATACTGCAGCTGACTCAAACAGGCCACACTCTACATTGAATGAACCCCACTATCCAAAAAGTGAAATAACTCTGAATAATGGTGCCTCACTCTCTTCCTCCCATGAGTCAGCAGTGTGTAGTCAAGTCTGTGAAAATAGTGAGAATCAGCAAATGGATTTTGAAGAAAATAATAAAATATATGATAAGACTGTAAATGTTAATAACTCTGAGGGTGGAGTTGATTTCCCCAAAAAGCAGAACCTCAGAAATGAGAGAAATGAACAAACATGTGTCTATAAATCATTACCTAAAAAAAAGAACAGAAAGGGAAGGCGGAAAAGAAAGACCAAACCTAAGGCCTTTGTTAAAGGATTGCCAGCATTTGGCCTGAAGCTAGTTCTGAAGAAAGACCCAGTTAAGAATAAGCAGTGGATGTCACAGAGCCCTTTAACTCTGTTAGGGTCTGGTTTGCTGGAAGACAATCACAGATTAATACAACCCCAAACAACCTTGGAGGACACACCGCGATTTCTACAGAGAGCACTGTCGGCAGAAAGTGGCCAGAAGAAACGGACCAAAGCTCCCAAAACTGACAAGCACAACACCTTAGAAGACCTCAAATCCACATCACAGTCAGTGGACGAGTTCTTACCAACCTCATGTCCAGAAACCAGACCTCAGGATCTCAGCCACCTGAATTTTATGGCCCCAGACTGCACAACAAAGCCTGTAGGGTTTACAGAGGTGGAAGAAGCAACCCTTCCAGCTTTCACCAGGCAGTCGCCAAATCCAGGGAGCCATGTTGAAGCCGTGCAGGCTGTTGAAGGTGACAGCAGCAGTTCAGATGGCAATGCAAGCCAATTGACACTTTTAACAAACTGTTGCTCTAAACACGTTCTTTCCCCAAAATCTGGTGACTGCTTTGGAGCCTCAGGAGAAAATGACAAGAACGTGGCCTGCAATGGGTCTGATGGAATAGAAACCTGTTCACTTATTGATGCTGCAATGGCTCATAAGAAAACTGTAGCCAAGTCTTCCCATGCCCTCAAATTATTAAATACACCAAAAGGTACGGTTTTCATTTCATATTATTTTATCCATACATACTTATATATTTTAGAATATATGTAAATATGATGGCATTGACAATTACATTTTGGTGATTAAAACATTAAAAATGTTTCCTGTGTCTTACAGTTAAGATACCCTGTGACAATCCGGATCTCACTGTTTCTTCTGTTAAGTGTGAAGGGATGAATGAGATGGGAGTGTCAACAGACCATTGTCTGGAACTTCACAGCATAGCCAGCACTTCCTCTAGCCAAACCATTCAAGAGGAGCCCTCTCAAAGCACTGTTTATCACTTGCAACCAGTTCCGAGACATGTGGAGAGGACCCTAAAGCTAGTAGCGTTCACTCCGACTCAACTGATTAGGCGGCCATTTGCTCAACAGCCTGTGGTGGTGCTAAACCATCCGGATGTGGACATCCCAGAGGTGACCAACATTATGAAGGTTATCCACAGGTACAAAGGAGAGGTCCAGAAGGTTGTACTGTCACGTAAAACGCTGAAAGCTCTCTTGGCTGTGGATGGTGAGATCCATGAAGCAAACGAGCCCAGAAGTGTCCCAACTCCATCTCCAGGACTTAAAAACTTGGTACAAGAGAGGTTTCTCTTAAAACTAAAACTTAAAAGAACGAGTAGGAAAAAGTACCAGGTTGTCCGTACGGTGTATAATTGCAACGATCTGCAGATGAGATTCCGCTGCTGGTTTTGTGGCAGGGCCTTCTTTAATCAGGACACGTGGGAAGCCCACCAGCAACGACATCTAATGGAGTCAAAAGGGCCAAACTGTGAAGAATCTTACACTGGATAAGGAAGAAACATGGCGATTTAACATGAAACTATCTATTTTGAATGTCTTAATTAAGAATGCTTTATTATAAGAGATGGGGGTTAAAATCATTGTCATGCTTCCTGTAGTTTTCCGATACTCAGGGTAAACATTTGTGTTTGTTCCTCTTCAAGTCCCAGTATCTTGAAGCAGACCATAATTTTATTAGGTTGCGGATTGCCGCAGTGATGTAGAATTGGACATCCTTGTTTTTCATATAGTTTTTATTCTGTTTAAGCAATGTTATTTAACTTGATTTAATTACACTGTTAAAAAAAACTTTCATAAAACACTGTACATATTTGCCAATGCCATACCATCTGAGTTTTATGAAAATGTATCTACGGGTAGGCTGAACAATGTGGTAGCTAGCATATTTATGTTTCTTGGAATAGGGCACCAAGCTCAAAAAGTTACTCAGAAAAATTACTTTATTAAGCTGTTTTATTTGAGATTTATTTATGCTTTATAGGTCTAGCCTAAATGTTCATTCACATTAATTGGCCATTGAAAGCGTATTGGACAAATAGATGTATGAGCTCCATAATGTATGTTCAATAGTATTATGTAGTCTTTCCTTCAGTTGGCTGTAGATAGTCCAAAGAATATTCCCGAAGCTGGTGATATTCTAGCTATCCTGTTCTTTGATATGTGTATTCTTTTAGCATTAATTAATCATAATTATTTGAGCTTCATAAAATTCTCTTCCCCCTTCCCCCCCCCCTTTTTTTTTTAATTTTTATTTTGTAATAACTTGAAACGCTTAAATACTTTTAATTGCACTGTAATTATTGTAGAGTAATGCCTCTGATTACCTCATCGTTTCAGGCCTAAGACTATGACAATCTCAGCTTTTGTCCTAATGTATTTTGTATTTTTCAATGTGTTTCCTGTGTAGCTGTGATTCCTGGCTATCCAAGACAAGGAAATTACATGCATGTCTTGTGTGTTGGACCATTGGACAAATGTACCTAAATCATGCATAGAGCCCAGTTTTCTGAGTTCAGAGTCAGTAATGTACTGTGTATATGTGTATATAAAATGTATTTAGTTTAGAAAAAGATTCTATGTACAGGCTGAGCTGAGGTATTGTATAATATTTACCTGGTCATTTTTCTTCACAAAGTGCCTAGTAATTATTTTCTTGTTATGCAAATCAAATCAGCATATGATAGCATTACTTGTTGAGCAGATAGTAAATTGAAGTCGTTTGTCAGCGCCGGTCATAGGAGGCATGAGAAGATCACACAAAATTAATTTGAAAAAAAATGTTTATTTAAAAAAAATATATAATACAGTAACACAAATATGCACATGTATTGATATGTAAGCTCATTTGTATAAATGTGGTTTCCAAGTATGTCAGTAACACCGCTGCTTCCAATGGATTACATGTTGTGTTTGTGTTACTTTAGTGTGTCTGCATAGACAGCGGTGTAATCTAGTCTTGAGCAACTTGTTAATTTCAATTTAACTGTCTGGGAGTCTAAATAGCATGGATCATGAATAGCATCACCCCCACTGTGAATGAATGAATGGCGTGCACCGTATGGCAGTCTAAGCTTTCCAGGTTCCTGGTTATTTTTTCAGGGCAACCTAAGGTTTTACGGCATAACACAGCTTGGTGGCATCTCTGGAGTGACTCTGGCTGTCAATCAGCACCAGTGGATTCCTCTGGTGGTTCTCGACGATGTGCGAGACACTGCTGAAACGCTGTGGAAAGGAGAAGTAGACATCAAGGTTTCCAATCCACTTTATGTGACAGGTGGGGTGATGAAAACCTCCATGGCAACTATGTCCTTGGAAAGTTGTTCACATACACTGCTACTACAGGTAAAAGAACCTATTTCAGGAAGCTCATTTTCTCTACCCTGACTAACTTCTTGGCTCAAACTATTTCAGCTAATCAGCTAAAGATGATGCCACCTAGGATACCATGAAAATGTATAATCTTCTCTGCAACTGTGCTATGGTTAGAGTTAATGTAGGAAATAAATTAATGTTGTACTGTATATCTTATTACAGGAAGGTCTTCCAATTGCCCACTAGATGGAGACAATGCGCCACTCTTCATTGGACTGATAGTATAGATAACAGTGCTACAATAACCCAGAAATTCCAACTATTACCATGACGTTTTCATAATGCTTTTCAAAATCAGCCACAGTAGGCTATACCTCCTCTCCTTTCTTTTTACTTCCGAGAGCATACTGCTGTGCTGCCTGAATGAAGCGCACTGGGATGTTGTAGACTCGACCATTGTAAAACACGACCAATGTGTAGGGCTGATGTAGGTCCTGGCCAGTGCTCTGTCTCACCAAATAAGACCCATCCTGTTACAAAGACAAATAGACACAGTTTAATGCACGGCAACCCATCAGCTATTGCCTGGTAAAACTATTCTGATTTTTGCAAGCTAGTGAAGCAAGCTATGCCCCTATGATTTGCTTTGCATATCATTATGGTAACTTTCAATTGAAGGTGGGTAGTTTAGTTGTGGCCAACAGCAGGGCCTATGTTCCTCCCCAAGTGGGTCTTGTTCTGATTGGTTTAAGACGGCCCAATCGTCTGCTTAGCGCCTGTGTTTAAAAATCCTCATCAAATATTTGTTCTGATTATTTGAAGGTGGTCCAATCGCCTGGTAATTATTAGATTAAGAAATATTGGCACCGCCTGGCTAGCTGTTTTCAATTGAGAGTTGATATAAAGCTGAGCAAATCGTGCTGTAAATTGGACAATCAGGTTTTAACTAGGTTACATCAGCTCAGTTATGTAGGCCTAACCATAAATCAGCCCTGTCCTTAAATATGTCACACTCACAGTATTAGACAGAATCAAGGCATCTTCTGCTTTCTTGCGGTCGCAGAAACCGGCATACCAGGGCTTCTTATTGAGGTCTGTCTGCTGTGATGAAGTACACCAAAATACATTTTTATATCAGCACTCCACCTATACACACAAAATGTATGTTTATTTGAGTTACTTTATCAGTGTTAATGGATCCATCTTCTGAAGCCAGGAGTTTGCTATCTTGTCCTGAGACAAAAGAGAAAAATGAAAGTAAAAAAACTGCATTGAAATAATTATTGGATTAGATTCAATTTTGTTTTGAAGCCTTACACTACACAGCACATGTTTTTTTCAATTTATTTTTATACTTACGGAGCGAGTTAAACAATTGTGAATTAGAAATCCTGTGAAGAAGACAGAAAACTATATTGTTTTCCCCCACTAAAATGCTCAATGTTCAAAAGGAAAGTGTTGCTTCCTTTCTTACTTTGTAAAATCAGCTGTATGTGCTTTAAAGTGTTTTTTCTTGCCATTGGTATTTGTAGGACCTGTGGAGATATTGTTGTTAGTGTAAGATACGTATATTTACTGTAATATACTGTAATGTACTGTTACAGTACATCAGTAAAAGTAATAGCA
This sequence comes from Percopsis transmontana, assembly GCA_025447815.1. Taxonomy (NCBI): domain Eukaryota; kingdom Metazoa; phylum Chordata; class Actinopteri; order Percopsiformes; family Percopsidae; genus Percopsis; species Percopsis transmontana. The sequence continues at coordinate 263 of JAOEHI010052928.1, read as the reverse complement.
TAATAAAAAATAGGTAGCCTAATGCATGCATATTTTACCTTCAGATTCTTTCAAATCAGGTCTCTGTAATGCATTATTATGGTTGTTGTAAGTGACAGTAAGCATACTTGATATCAAAATATACTATGCAACCAAAATATTCATTCAAGTAAGTAAAAGTTTAAGTAGTATTCTGTAATATCGAAAATACAAAGAGGGCTTAGAGCTTATTTTTAATCAAATAGTTTTCGTACCGGCTTTAGAGCTGGTCCTGGCGGCTTCCT
>JAOEHI010052926.1:0-15914 GCA_025447815.1 Percopsis transmontana | reverse complement strand
GGGGGGGGGGTGGGGGGGGGTGGTGGGGTGTGTTTGGTTGGGGGTGGGAACACAAAAAAAAAAAAAAAAAAAAAAAAAAAAAAAAAAAAAAAAAAAAAAATATAAAATTAAAAAAAAAAAAAAAAAAAAAAAAAAAAAAAAAAAAAAAAAAGATTTTTGAGCTGGAAATCGATGTATATCGCGAAAATAAATATCGCGATATATTGCTGTATTGATTTTTTAGCACAGCCCTACTACACAGCATGCACTGAAATTGCTAAGCTTATCACAACTGTTGTTTTTTTATGGAATAATAATTATAATAATAAGTCGCCACTGGTGGCAGGTTGGTAGTAGTCAGAAAACCTACCTGCTCACACAAGTTTAGGTCAATCACACGGATGGGCTTCTTGGCATGGTCATTCTTGTAGTACTCCAAAACGTCTGCCTCGCCTGACATGCGGCCGCTGCGGAGAACAAACCACCGTTTCTTCCATGCCTGTTGTGGGGGCCAATAAATAGAGGCAGGGGTCATTTGGGTGTTCTCACACTTGCTCCTCCATTCTGGACTTATTAGTCTGGACCAATGCTTTACCTTTAGCATAGCTTGTCTATCTGCAGTTGAAAAGTAGCCAAGATGGCTAAACTGGCACATTTACAGAAATGCATATTAATGTGCACTGTCCCTGTAACTTTAAACCGTATAAATAAAATAAATCCTAGTTAGCCATGCAAGTGTGTGTTCATTCACCACCAGCTGCCCAGCCTACACTAAGGTACTGGGACTCTGTGGGAACAGACCCGCAACCAGAAATATGCGTTTGGGACAACCAGAAAACTAGCCACATAGTTTGGTCTACCACCCTGATCAGGGTCAGTAACCCGAACTATAAAGGGAAACAAGCAATTACATTTTTTTTCATCCAAAGCATTCCCTTCTGTCTGCAAAGAAAAAATACAGACCACAGAGTGGATTTCAAATTCAGGGCAAGTGCAAAACTGGAGACACTATATATGGGGCATGGGAAAATACTAGATGATCTTGTGACCTCCATTCAGCATACAGAGCTGTGGTGTTTTATTGATGAGGTACAATAGTTTACTCTGATAGTAAAGAGACCTAGTAGACCCAGACAAGGATTGTTTTCACTCATGGTTTCTTGAGAGGGTCTGGCTGATCCATTTTTAACTTTAATCCCACTGAAATCCACAGATGCATTTAATAGCAAACTACACTTTTTCAAGATTGAAGTATTCAAAACATGTGCTTAAAACTCATCATCCACAATATTTTAGTCCATGTTCTACCTTGTTCTGAGACCAATAGAGGACACAAGTGATAGGTTCCAACACTACTGTAGTACATGCTCACCACTGTAGAGTGAGACAACCGGTGAAAATTGTCAAAAAAGCATGCTCGTTTGTTATGTTGGCATACCACCACACCCCTCAAAAACAATTGAGAGAAATTTAAGATTAAAAACTGCACATTGCAACTTTAACTGTTACATCATAACAGTGTTAATCATAACACAGGGATGCTGAACTAGGCTACATTCCAGATTGTTCTTTAAGATTGGCACTTAAAAGTCCCATTTGTAACACTACATCAAGTGTTTAAAGAGCAGAACCAGAAGCAGTTCACTACAGGCAAAACACTGAGGGCATGAACTCTGGATTTTGCTGAGTCAGGACTGTTAGGCTAGACATCTTGTTTCCTGGGTCAAAATACCCTAGAGCCTTATACAAGCCGCTAATTGTTATTGTCCAAAGCTAAGGGATATATTCAAGATCCATTGTTTCCTCTTATTTTAAAACTAAGGGTTGGAGTGTTTTCTGCGGTTTTTAAAAATTACAAACTACACAAAACAATGAACACTATTAGAGGCATTGTTGAAAACCAGATCCTAAGAACCCTTCACAAACCAGTCCTTGTGGTTTGGAATGAGGACGTAGTGGAAAAACAACCACCAGAGAGATCAGAAGATTCAGCTAGCATGCCAACATGGAGTAAGGAATGCAAATGGAGCTTTGTTGTTGTTTTTTTACGGTAAGACTTCGTCCGGATTAACAATGCTCAAGGCTCCCCCCCCATGCATCTTCAGCTGTTTTTCCATCCACAGGGCGCCCTTTGTTAGCGGACCAAGCCCAAGAGTGGAACAACATGGAGAGCACTGGACCCCTTCTACAGGCCGGGCCAAGCGAGAGAAATAAACAGCCATAAAAAATCTCTGGTAATTTATCTACACACATGCATAGGTATGCAGAAACCACACATTAAACCAAAAAGCATGTAAACTGCATTACTGAGAAGAGCAATTTACTACTGTGCTGTACACTGCACAGTACAAAAGGAGTATAGATCAAAAGGGGCTACATTACATCATCATCAACACACTCATGTGGTGAACGCAAAGACGAAACCAGACAGTTTCCTTCAACATAGCAATTCTAAAAACATGACGTGAGCAAATGTAAATTAAGCTGTACACACACACACACACACAAAAAAAACCCTGTTAAAAACAAGGTCCCATGTAAATCTAGTTACGCCCAAGTGTGTCGTTAACCTAATCAGAGGACATTAGCAGGCTGTTGTGGCGGTGCTGTGTTGCGGTCAGACAAAGAGGGCACCTCGCTCTCTGGCACATGACAAAGCACTATAGGGTCAGGTTACCCCGCGGGGATCAGGGGGACCAAGAGATTAGGTTACTACAAGGGCAGCCCCGCCCCGGGTGAAAGGCTAACGGCTGGGGAAGAGCTTCAGATAATCAAGGCAGAGGCAAGCCAGGCCTTGTTTCGAACAGAATTACTGCAAAAGGCAACAGAGACTGTAGTGCAACGCTGGTGGGAAATGGTTTGAGCACTCCTACAAGCTTAGCGGTCCGTGTGCTTTCACACGAAAGGGCTTACAAACGTCAACACCACCACACAAAAGACAACCCGGCAACAAGAATACCAAAACATACTGTGGAGATCACAGACAGTTAGGTCCCATCAAATACTACCTGTACAGATAATCAGGCAGGCCATGTTCCTGGGAGCTCGGTACAATCTCCCTGACCCACATACTTTCTATTGTCAGTGTAGAATAGCACTCAGATGACTGTAGCGGAGGAGCTGAGAATAGCTGTCCACAGTAGCATACCTCTAGCTGAGACTCCTTGTAGCGGCTACAGGGCACAAGGCCTCAAGTCCCTCTATTGGTTTCTTACTCCTCTATAATCCATTGCAGGCAGTTTTGTGTATCAAGTCCTTATCAAAAGCAAATATTCATGGACGGCAGTAAATATATACTAAACCCAAACAAATAGCGGGAATGGCAGAGCTGGACCCGTTGAAAATCAAACCAATCCAGCCATCTGCAAGTCCACGTTATCCTCTGGAAGCCAAGCCAAGTGTGTGTACATGTGCTTCCCTGTCCCAGGCTTGGGGAATGGGACAGAATACTGTAGAACGCTATGGGTCTGGAATGGGGAGGGCTCCACTGGCATGGCAGCTGTCCCTGCCCCCCCGATTTCTCAGAGTGTCCTGGTGCCTTCTGATAGGGTGATAGACAGGAAGACACCCTCTATCCCCCACCCAGGACCTACAGCCTGGGGGCCAGACAGAGAGGGCATTGAGGGTCTGACTTTGTGGACGAGAGCGAGAGGGGCGGGGGGTAGATGCCATCTGAGTGGAGTCACGCTGCCATCAGTGGCCTCTTGACCCAACAGCATCACAGAATGACAAAGGCTGAGGACAAGAATCCGTGAGAGGCAGTTTGACTAGAAGAGCACTAAGCTAAATACTAAGTAGTTGCAGCTATAAGTAAAACTGCTTTGTGTGTGTGCGTGTGTATGCATATATGTATGTGTATGTCTACTTAATAAAGGCCTGTGGCCCTCCAGCTTTGCCACCTTAGGACTGAAGAGATGCACAACCACAATGGATCAACTTGAGGTTAATCATCCTATGCATTCCAAAAGTCTTTAAATAAATTGAACCCAATATATAACTTATCAGTACAAATGGCTTGCTCATTCTTGAAAATTGCTAACTGGATGTTTATAGTATACCCTTATTGTGGGCTTGACTTGATAGAACAACATATAACTCTGTTGTTTTGAGGTTACTGTGGCTAAAATTTGTTCCAAAAGGTACCGGATAGTGTAATGGTTTATAAAGAGAGATGTTCAAACTCAGTCTCTTTTACAAAAGAGGTTTGCTCCAATTGTTTCCTCTACATATGAAGCTGGTTACTGAATGAGCCAGACTACGCCACTCTAGCCCAAATGTATTGCAATATCATGCACTTAAATGGCTAATTGTACTTCATGCCACAGATAGCTTGATGTAGCCTAAAAAGCTTTTAAGTGCACTAATTGCTAATGTGAATGGGCTGCCATCATGGGTAGTTAAACTGCATATTTATACTGATCCGCCATGTCTCTAATAGTTTATAAATGAGACAAGCCCATGGTTTTCCAGAATCCTGCTGCACAGAACATGAAGAGTTGGCTCATTGAAGCCAATGGGCTGCCACTCAAGGCTTCTGACAAGTTAAATAATTAAGTTACAGTAACCTAGTGTAAATTCAAAATTATGGCTACAGCATTAGTGTGACAACAAATGGTAGACTATTTCAGGCTATAACCCATTATAAATAATGCCTAAAATAAATATTAAAATCATGTCCCCTATCGTTTGTGCCTGACCGCTTTTAGGTTTCACATGTTTATTACCAATGTTTATTTTGCATGTGACTGATTGTATGGGCATGTGTGCTTAGTTTGACAAGTTGGGACAGGTGTATTGGGCCAGAGACACACCTGTTATACGACTACCACCCCTACTAGCACAGGCCGAGTCAGTAGAAGAGACACTGAGTTCATAGCCGGCGATAACATTTAACAGGTATATAATCTATAAAGATCCCTTTAAGCCACTTTAAACAACATCAAACAGCCCACAAATGTGAGCAAGAGATAACAGTAAAAACATAGTAACTGTAACAACCTAACAAAAACATTTGAGGATTACACCTCACTATTCAAATGGAGAGACAACAGAATTTGCATGCCAATTTTTCAAAAGTGCAATTGTCTGACTAATAAATAGATATCCTAAAATGGTTTGTCATGATTAGGGCTGCGATTACTTTTTCAATTAATCGCCTAATCTAATGGTTCATTTCTCAATCTAAACATTTGAATACTCCATTAATATTACGTTTTTAACAATTAAATTAACCAAAAAGTAAAAAAGGGGCCTGAAAGACACAGTGATCGTCTTGAACAAAGTGGCTCGAAAGTAGGTCAAGTTAACCAACAACTGAGAATGTGTTATGATGCCAATTTTAAGATCATGGTGATTAATGCCGCAGTCATCTGTGTGCGTTGACTGCGCATGTGTGACACGCTACATACAGCAAGGGATGCCCTGCTAACAAGCTGCTCACCAATAGTGTAAACATTGTGGCGTTCTAAGCATAAGTACCAGCATACGTACTTATGTATACAGCATACGTACTTATGCATACGTACATATGTATAGATACATTTGATTTTCTTTATAAAAACCAGATCTTACATTTTTTTTTTTTTTTTTTAAATCAATTCTGTCAAAGAATCGCCCCCACCCTATGGTCAATGATTTGTGATAAATTATTTGTGTCAACATATGTCACTTTGTTGTTAGCATTAGCTCAACTCTTACAAGTCCAGTCCATGTATGCTAGTCTTAGCCTAGCACACTCACTCATTGCATTATTAGAACTTTGCAACATTGAACTTGCCAGGCCATCTGTCCTGCGAGAGAAGACTGTGGGGGTATGTGACCTGCACCCCAGCGGAGCTGAGTCATCCACACAAGAAATGGCTCTGTTTGTTACTCAGAACAAAACAAAAACGAATGAGGGGGTGAGCGGACAGCGGAGATGGGAGGGAAGGTCAAGGTATGTGTGATAAGTGAGAACATTATGTGGCACTATCCTATAATCTACCAAAATCTGCTTCAGGCTACATTTATTATGTCCAGCAACCCCACCAGCATTGGACCTTATACACAGTGCAGGAAATTAAGCCCAACAGTAACCCTGTCAAACTACTGTTCGGGGAACTGCAGGAGTGCAGAGAGGAAGGAGAATAGTAATGCTTCAACCACGGTTCATGATCATTGCTGAGGATACATTTTTAATGCAATGGAAATAAAAGCTCATTTTAATACACTGATCGCCTTACGATAAATGCAAAGACAGTTAGGTATCCCTGTCCTAAATTTAGACCAGTCCCATATTCAAACCTATCAATTTCTAATATAGAGTTTCACAGAAGCATGTTTTGGCATGTACCAAGGCCTTATCTCCTGAAGATAAAGTGAAAGAGCAGTAACTACCGGCAAACCTAGCGCACTAAACTTTTTGTACCACGGGTACAACAATGGTAGATGTGGTCTCAATTGGATTCAGAAGATCAGTCTTTTACTAGAAAATCTACCAGCAGGCCAATCTAACATGCACCCACATCCCAAACTTCCCAACCCCTGTCCTGTGACCTGGGGCTGAGGTAGAGCAAAGCAGAGCTATTGTCTAACTAATCTCTTTGTCTCCCTCAAGCAGCAGAACTGATAGCAAAGGACACTCACAAACACGCAGGCAGACAAACACTTACACGTACTCAAAGACCACAGTAGGGGGCACTGGCAATTACATGTTTAAGCCACAGAAAGTGCCATCTTGGTGTGGAAAGAACGATACAGACCTGACAATGTGTCAAGGCTAGTGAAACACAGGTCACTTCCAATTCAGCTCAATGTCAGTCTTTTCATTGAATGTTGGGTGTGTTCATGCGTTTACAATGACACGGGATAACTATCCAGAGTTTTGGTTTGAATTCAGTTTAATGCAGTGGCCTGCCTAGCACTCACAACCCAGTATCTTTTGGACAAGAGGAACCATTTCTTAGTGCTTGGGGAGAAAACCTGTGCATTAGATCTAAAATGCTGTGCACGAGAAATGATTTAGCAATTATCCATCTATTTCTGAAATGTTAGCTAGTAAGAAAACCAGTAAGAAAACCATTAAAGGGACACTCCTCAATATTTGCGTGTAAATACCTGTGCGGTTGAAACCAGTACGCTGTTTTGAGCGCATGCCCCTGTGACCCCGGAGTGCTGAGGGATTGGCAATCTTTTCTATCCTTCCCCCTACAACTCACATAGGCTCAGATCAACAGTGAGGTGGGACTGAAATTTGGAATTATGGGGATGCTGTAATGCAATCAGCGAGTGTGACTTTAGCCAGATGATCATCAAAAATTGCAATAATTGTAATTTTAAGTAATAACATCAAGCATGACTTTAATGAGAATTCATGGAACAAATACCTGAATGAAGAGGTATTTGAATAGAAGGATTAACTAAAATACCAGAAGATCATGCAAAAGGTTTGCACAGTTCCTCTCAGTGACACTAAAATGTACTTAAAACAGATTAAGCTAGATGACGCAGTCAGAAAAATGTGCAGCCCATTAACAAATACGCAATATTTTCAGCACCGTGTGTTTCCAACTTCGCAATCAGGGCCCTACGACTTCCCTGAACAATGCCTTTTCTAAATGCTACATATAGAGAACGTCAGAGGTTTTGGCGCTCATGTCCTTGGTGACGAAGTCTAGAGAGAGAAAAAGGGAAAGCACAAAAGATCCTCTATGCTTGTGGCAGCAACTTGAATAAATCAGTCTTTGTTACCGGGACATGTCTGGGATTCTTGCTAAATGGCTATTTTTACATCCTTGAGCTCAAAAGAGCCAATATGAGTTGTGTAGGGTAGTTAACATGCAAGTTAGGAAGTGTGGCCTTTGGCTGAATACAACAGCTCAATTAACGTCATCCACACTCTGCTTGCTGGCGGGAAAGGTGGCTTCCATCCATGGTCTACGTGCGCATGTCTTAGACAGCGACCTGATACCAACTGTTGCTTTATCCAGTCAAGCCACTAAAAGTTATACGCAGATTGTGATGGTGATTGACGCGATTCTCCTACAGGATATATGAATGGGTAATTTATGCTAGGCACCGGCAAAGGAAAAACACTAAGGAGCATGTGACGTTAGATTAAACACTGGGATCCAGCAGGGTGTTAGCAGCTGACTTGAGGTTGACATGCCTTGATGTATCCCATGAGTCTCACCTTGGTAGGAGCTGTCTGCATCCCATTCTACTGAAAATAAACCATGTGCTCATTTCTGATGCCTCAGTTGGCCACCTATCCAGTAGAACTGAGTAGAGTGGAAAGGCAATATGCGAGTGAGAGAGAATGTAACCTAAAACAGACGTAAACTACAGACAACCTAAGTGGCATAATGGATTAGGCTTTTTCCCAGCGAATCGCAGACTACAACAACTGAAACGTGACATTGAGAGAGCACTCTAAAACTTCAGTACCGCAGCATAACAGAAGCTGCCACCAAATGCAGGCTGCAAAGTAGACCCTACACTGACCACCAAACCACTTCACCAAACAGCTGCTTACAGTAACCATCTGGCAGAGTCCACCTTAAACATGTGCATCCACACACAGACACACACACACAAAATACTTTCTCACCACAAGTGAAAGTCAAGTGTCTCCGCCTGCCTACTATTTGCCAGCAGAAACAGATACTCCTACATGTACACATTATAACCATCTCCCAGTCTCGTGTGAGCAACTCAAAAAGCTCAACGGTAAAGATATTCCACTTGACAGCCATTAATAATCATCATTTAACAAAAAAAACAGTCAAGTTCAAATGAGTAAGTGCACCTCGTAGGCTGGGTTTCCACAAGAACTTGGAGAATGTAATGGAGTTCTTGATATGGTGCATAAGCCAGCGAGCGTGTTGTTGTTTGGCTCTCCTGTCTTTATCGCGCGCTGCAGTGTGTGGGGGTCTGCAGTTTGTGACCTCTCCCTACACTGACTTCCTCTTCTATATAATCAGGTAGTTCCAGACCCTTCTTAACTTTCACCGCGGAGTCAGAAGGGGAGGGATAGATGCAAGTGTGTGTGAGCATGTTGAAAGTGTAACAATTAAAATTGGAATATACTGTCTAACGTGGGTGTGCACTCCCACATAAATATTTCAGCAGATAGAGAGTGATCTATGACTATGGCAACACACACACACACAAAGTTGCCTATTGCTGCCTATGTTCCGAACATGCCAGTGAATTTCACATTACTTAGACTAGGTTTTGTTTTATTTTTAGTGTGGCACTTAGAAGCATCCTATTTCCTGGGTCCGACTCTCCTTCCTGTGCAGACTTTACAGCCCCGCTTCCCATCGGCACACTCAATAAAAAGAAGTCCGCTCTGCCATTGCATCAAACCAGGTTGTAAAAATCACTTCATATTGTAGCGGCGCTTTGCAAACCGCTCTTTTGCATTTTGTGCGTTTGCATGCACGTTAGTTTATATTAGCCTCACATTTCAGTGGCTTATCAACTTCATGTTGGCGGGAGGTGTGTGTGTGGTTAGTTCAGTTGTGCTGTAATGAGCGTCAGAGCACAGAACAGTGGTGTTGCCAGGCAGCCCTCGGAGAGCTAAGTCATGCAAGAGAGCTTTGCCGACTGCACCTTTCTGCATATTGACAGAGGTGTTTACTATTCAACCGTCACTGCTTCTGTGTTACTCAAGCCGCACTTGACGTCAGAGATTTGGGAGTATTTTAGAATTGCGTCTAGGCAAGGCAACGCCAAAACACTGTTATGTTGTCCAACGCCAATAACATTTAAATGCGGTTTCACTCTATAGGTAAAAAATGCATGGAAAAATGTGTTTCCTCTGTAAAAGTGTGCAAAGATTTATAAGTACTAAACCCAGGAAAAACATTTCTCTAAGGTTGATGGTCCCAGTACAGCCATTTAGAGAGAAATAGAAATGTCTGTTTCTGCAGCACATTAGATGAAACTGTGCCAAAGACAGCAGAGAACTTTTGCAAAGAGGGGTGAGTGTAAAAACAAAAGATAGGGCCACACAGACAGATACAGTACATTGTGTGTGTGTTGTGGTGGTGGTGGTGGTGGGGGGGTAAATGTGCACTGTGTATGAGTGTCCTATTGAACTCTGTTCATCCCAGGAACAGCCGTACAATTTACAATTCTCCATTGCTAGACTCATCCATCTCCACAGTGTAGTGCTGCTCCCACGTGAACGCTGACCTCTCCTTTTCTTTTCCCCATCCAAGAGAAAACAAGAGTGGTTCTTTGTACAACTGAAATATCTACATTGTTGTACTGCGTGCAATGGGGTCCCATCTTCCTACACAGGTCAGTAAAGGAAACGCATGAATCTCAACTGATTCTTTAGGCCTGATGGTCAGGAACCTAAGAAATCTAGCGATGCACTGCAAACCTCAAGTGCTGCATACACGCACCAAAGCCATCGGCCATACTTGTGCTTCATAACAAATGCAGGGCAGCCCTGTTTCCCAGCTTGGCATATTACATCTGAAACATTTGTGCATTCCTACAGCTGAAAATAAACCACCAAACTGGCATCTGTCGTCTAATGTTAACGCAGTATGCCTTTATACTTTTGCTTATAGGAAGCAAACCAGTAATAGAAATAAACCAGTTATTGCATTCTTATATTGTTGCTATATTGTTTGAACTGTGGTTTACGGCAGAACATTTAGTAATTTAAAAAAGGTTGTTCTTACCTAAAGTTAATTAAAGTTACTGCTTCCAGGAGTGCCTAGAGAAAGAGCCTTTACAAGTGTCCGTTATAATAAGTCTAATGAGTCTATACAGCTGCCTTGTCAATGTTTTCATGGTTTTCAAGAAGCAGAACAAGCCAACTCCCTCCCTCAATTGTACCATCCCTAACTTGCCTGCTTCCCACCCTCTGTTGACCATCCCACAACCCCTTCACTTTCATGTGCAGCTGTGAAATTCACACCCCGTGAGGCGCCATCAGACCCCAGCTCCAACAGTCTACAGCAACTGCCCAAAAAACACAAACCTTGGTGGTCGTACTGCTATCTCTGCAAACAGTGCCCAACGTTCTCATGAAACAGTCAAACAGCACTATAGGCGTTCGTATTCTAGCACTTTTTATTATAACAATAGTTTTAAAAAGGCTGCACACATGCTCTGTTAATAGTTTTACAAAACTCTAAAAGTTAATATCAAAGATAGCCAGAAAATCAATACAATTATGAGCAACATGTGAAATTTAGATACCAAAGTATTGGTTCTTACCAGAGTTCTGAGGAGTATGCATTATGCCCATTGAAGGATGTTTGGAGACATAGTCATATATACACACTACTGTTCCAGGTCTAAGCATGCTAAACAGCCCACCGTTCCTGGCAATTTGTACTGCTCCAATGGGTGCTGTACTGTGTGTCTATTCATTGCCTCTGATGTTGTCCTCACTGCACCTTGTGGGGCGGGGACAAGTGCTTTCCCTTTTAGTGGTCATTTACTGTCATTTGTTAAAATTGACAGAGAGAAAGAGAAAGCGCAGTGCAGAACAGTAAAATATAGTGTGTAGGTGGGGGACAGAGAGGAAATTGATGGATGGAGAAGCGGCAAAGAAATCAGTACTGGAGTAGGTTTAGCCTAGTTTTAATAACGTTTACCCAACCAGATGTAATATTTCTACCTGGAATAATAGAACCCCAAAAATGTCCTTTCTTTTTCTTTAAACCGCATTAAAGTCTTTTAGACAGCCGCAACTTGGGGTGAGACTTGACCTCCGGTATCAGGGTAAAGCATTAACTTGAGCAGGCTTACACATTAACAAGGCCTATGACGAAGGAAGCACAGAGACGTCGGTGGTTATGTATACGAAGTATACAAAGTGCTCCGTGCTAGCCCTTTCATCAACACTAAACCAACCACCTCTCGCGTTGTTTTCCAGGAAACAGGGTCTCTGTGAAAAACAGAAAAAGGAGGAAAAAAAAACGGCAAAAAAAAAAAAACATCCCTCGGTGGAAGTTTCCACTTTGTTAGCGCTTTTTATCTTCCTGGTCATCTGTTCCCAACACACAACGCTGGTCTAAAAGATTTCCTGTTTTGCCTCCTTTTGTCACTGTGGTTGTGTTTGAGGGGTGTCATAGGCTAACTTTAGAACCCCATCTGCTGGAACGTAATCCATAACTTAACTCAATGTCTCACAAGGCCTATATGAAAAGGCTGTGTTGGGTTCAGATCTCTGGATCTCTAGAGATAAAGTTCCTAGGGATGTCCTTCCTCTCGTTCTGAGGGAATCCTGAACAGGCTATCCTGATATACAAATGGGGATGATACACAAGTGGTCTCAGAGCATGATCAAATCAACAAGGCTTACAGGAAATCATCTCTGCTGTGAAAATGAAGCAGCACTGAGAAATGCATGTTCTGTATAAGAGCCTGTGGTGTTTTTGTTTGTGTTTTGGCTGCAAAAAGCAGCCAAAAGATAAGAACGAAGGTATTCATAAGGAAAGTGCACTCTGCAATCTTGCGGGACACAATATAGCTTATTGTGGAAAAGAAGCTCCACTTAAAATGTTATTTTCACAAAGCAACATTACAACCCAGGTAATAAAAACAGACCTTGTATTATTCTGTATCACTCATGCATACTACCTTCTAGAAAATTATGAGCAGTTGTACTCAACTAAAATATTACATTTTGAAAAGGAAGAACTTTAAAATCACAAATTGCACAATGCTGCTTTGATTTTTGAGGCCTCACAAAAATGGTGCATTTCTTAATAAACTAGGCTACATTAGTGCGCTACAATATAAAGCACTTGGTTTGGATAAAGGTTGGAAAATAAGTGAATGCATCTAAAAAGGTAGGTATACCAACATAGTGGCACGTGGAAATCCACAAGAATACTATTTGGTATGCTGTAAAATGATCTTAATTTTCTCCCTGGCTGAATGTGACTTACCATTCTAAATCAGGCTAATCATTAGCCTATAAAATACAGTCTATATAGAATATAGAATTCCACCCTTCAGCATTCACTGGTAAATAACAGATACCTCATAAAGGTTTCAGATTGTGCAACCTCTTATGACAGTGGACATGCACCACTGGTATTTGACAAACCTGGGCTCAAAACAATTATCACTAAGAGTGCCAATGTTAAGAGACGGCAAACTTCTACCCATTTCCTTTCTTCCATGTTAAAAACCATGTTTACTGTGTGCAGTGGCGGCAAAAAATAATGTCCAAAAAGGGAACAGACGATACACCCAACTTTTCTATACTTTTTTGCAGCGGTGACCTCAAAGCTTCAGAGCCAAGGATACTTGTTAAAATAGCATTCAAGCAAAGGAAGGGTGCATTTAACGAAAGGCAGGCTCGGTGCTAAAACTATTTAGGTTTCTTTACCTGGTTCTGAAGAATCCAAGCTGGGCAACAATCACAGTGTAGCGAAAGAAGCAAGGTATGCTAGCTGCTCGGGCGACTTTTCTGCCTATCCAACTGACTTCCCTCCACTCGTCTTCCCTCTGTCGAGTCTGCAACACCCTGCTCCAATAACCCCTGACCCACAGGAAGTAGACACAATGGACTGAAAATAACACACCACCTCCCCTTGGCAGAAACTGCCCACTCCACTACACCACAGTGCACCTATGATAGGCCCAGCCAAGAGAGATGCTAGGACCAAAAATATCACCCTTCCCTCAGCAGGGTATGCCAGCATGCTGAGGAGCACCGTCCCACAGCATTCCCAGCATGCTTTTTGATCCAATCCCATCTGTATATAATAAGCCAGGCTCTAAGACACCATAACCAAGTCTGGGAGCAAAACAATAAACAAGTAAACAAAAATTTTATAAAATCAAAAAATAAAGAGAATATTGCAAAGTGTGATCAATGCGTTCCCAGTAATGGAACTGGGAAAGCATTTTAGCAGAGCCACGCAGTGCTTAGTGCCACTGAGGGCGTTTCACACTACAGAAGGCTGTGGGCTGAGCGGCAGACTAGCTGTCCCACTGCCTCCTACTGGGGACCGTTGCAACATGAGTCCGCAATGGTGACTTACCACAGTGAGACCCAGCGAGAATCTGTGGGTCCATGCATGTGCGCGCGGGTGTGAACAAATGGAAGCCGAAAGAAATGCATTGAAGGTCACATTTTCGTCATACAGTTAGTACATAAATAAATATAAAACACTACAGAAATTACATTGCAAGAAGCTAACGGATGCCTTCATCAATTAAATTTGCTACTCAAAATATGAACAGGTTTTATTTTCTCTATTCTCACTTTGTGCGAAAATAGTATTGAGAGAGAGACAGATAGGGAGAGAGAGAGGGAGAGAGAGAGTCAACCCTAACCCTCTCTCTATATTGTGAGCTGCAGAAGCAGGCTAATCCAATCAAAGGCCAATAAAAAATTATGCCAAATCACATTTGCTTGTCAGTGAGAGGTTGACTTAGGCCTGATTTAATTAGCCTTTCAATGGCAAAAAGGGGGAAGAGACCATCCACCAGGAAATGGCCTGAAACCACATGTGTCAAGATAAGGAAATGGAGATAGTCCTTCTCTGCCAGCCGCAGAGTGCACTCACAACAGCGATGATCAGTTCCCTTACCAAAGCTCAAGGGGAAGCCTACTTTCTGCACCTCCATTGCAATTAATTCAATAAATAAAATAAGTGATGTACAGAGTACAAGTAGACAGTTCATCTAGATCCAATTATATATTAGTTGAATGGCCATGAGGATGATTGTTTTACCAGCTATTTAGTGATCTGGCTTTTGTAGATCTATCTATAATCTTTAACCTGGTGTCCTGTTTTGCAAGGTGAGGTGTTGAGCCTGTCTGGGCCTGCGGCTCAGCCAACCTGGAGACACACCTCCATTCTCAGCCAGTCCCCCTGAAACTGTTACACACCTCTGCTCTCGACGGTCACAATTACACGATACTACATTACTTTCTGACTAAAGGGAATGCGAGAGGTAGATGCATACCGCGGCTCTCGTGCGTGAAACGTGCATTTATACGAAACCAGCACGGGGATTCATTTTTTCTTGTAAGAAAGCCACCAGCAATAGAAGGTAACAATGCAAAAATATTTCACAAGTCAACTATTACGCAAGCAGCCTTAAAACAATGTCAGCAAAAAAATTAAAAATAAGTTTTTCGTTTTCTCATGAAATGTGCAACGGTTTGCATGTGTGTGCACCCCCATCAACCGCTCTCACACCATTCATAAACTAGAGCTACAGCAATTAATTGATTAGTGGTCAACTATTAAATTAATCCACAACTATTTTGATAATTCATCGGTTTGAGTAACTTTTAGTCTAAATACTTCTACAATACAGCTTCTTAAATTTGAATATTTTCTAGTTTCTCTACTCCTCTATTGACAGTAAACTTAATATATTTGGGGTGTGAACAAAACAATTGCGCTATAGTATAACAAACATGTTTTGTATTATAGTTATACATTGATTTATTAACTATTAAGTAATGCATATTCTGGCCACTTACTTATGACAGAGTCACAACAGCAAGTTTCCTACAGTGACTGCAATAACAGGCTAGCATTAGCATGCACTATGGAGGGTTATCACAATGCCATATGTATTAGTTTGATGAGCTGTTCAAGATAGGAAAGAGCATGGGCAACAATAGCACAAAAACAGCATAAAACCTTTTGTTTTTTCTGAGAAAGCAATTCTGAGACCTTCTCATCCTTCCTCTAGCATGATGACGCTGCACAACCAGGTCATCAATCAATAGCTATTAGCCTAGGAAACAACATTAAGCTTAGCACCACCCAGAGAAATCGAGCTTTTGTGTGTGTGTGCGCGCGCTTGGGGGGGGGGGGGGGGGGGGAAAAAAAAACAAAAAAAAATTTTATTTTTTTGTTGTTGTTTTGTGGGGGCGGGCAATAGGGGCGGCCCCCCCCCGGCGGGGGGGGGGGGGGGGGGGGGGGGGGGGGGGGGGGGGGGGGGGGGGG
>JAOEHI010052925.1:0-45671 GCA_025447815.1 Percopsis transmontana | reverse complement strand
TTGAACAATTACCCCAATTGCACAGTATTTAAAGGCCACTGCCTTCAGTGCCTAGTAGCAAAGTATTCTTTGTTACAGTCTCATAAACATTTGGAGTGCTTTAAATGTATATACTCGGATGGCAATTCCTATGTTCTCAAGGACTGCGCAGAACAGCTGAAGGATGTCTTTACAGACACCTTTAACCTCTCCCTCAGCCAGGCAGTAGTGCCCACCTGTCTCAAGAGCGCCACCGTCATACCCGCCGTGACCAAGAAACCCGACCCAGTAGGTTCCACCTCAGTGGGCACAGGATCACCCAAGGGCTTCGTCCTGAGCCCCCTGCTGTTCATCCTGCTGACCCGCAACTGTGCCGCCAGATTCAGCAACAGTCACATCATCAATCTCGCTAAAGACACCACAGTTGTGGGTCTCATCAGCAAAGGTGATGAGTCCCCATGTAGGATGGAGGGGGAGCAGCTGACAGTGTGGTGCAACAGACACAACCAGGGATTAACAAAGGAGATGGTCATCGACTTCAGGAAGGCCCGCACAGAGCAGCACCCCCTTCTGACCATAGATGGCATGGTAATGGAGAGGGTCGGTATAGCATCAAGCTCCTGGGAGTCTACCTGGTGGATGCCCTGAGTGACATGGACCACCCACACCATGGCCATCATCAAGAAGGCCCAGCAGTGGCTGCATCCCCTCCGGAGGCTCAGGCAGGCCCAGTCTCCCCACTCTGGCCCTCATCGCCTTCCACAGGGGCCCCATTGAAAGTGTTCTGACCTACTGTATCATTGGGGTGTCTTCAGCCAGAGCCTCCAGGTTTCTAAACAGCGTGATACTCCAGGCTGTGAGGATAATAAACGGAGCCGCTGCTGCATTCTTGCCCCCCCGCCTCACTAAACCAGTAACCCCCCTATAGTACCAGATATTTGGTACACCACGCGTATTGGGTTGTATTGAGTGTGTGTACCGTGTATCTTTTTAACTCTTTTTATTTCTTAATTTATGTAGACTATTGGTCTAGGTGTGGTAAGAACTGTATTTCATTTTTAATTGTACGTAAGTAAATCTTCAATCTTACTGAGAGCAAGACAGGATGGTCTGTATATTTTTGTGTAGCAGTGTATGTCAAACTGAAACGTGATGCAATAATATTTATAACACCAACACAGTTGAGGTTTAAGTTCAAGGGAGGGGCCAATACTTAATTGCATTGGTTTTTCTCATAGGCGTGTCTACTTACCCCCATATATTTCCATACTTGCTTTGGCATTCTCTCTCAAATAGAAAGAGGCCCTGGAAATGAATAAGAAATATCAAAGATTAGCAAAAAACTCTGACGCACACTAGCCAGGAGAGGGGGGGGGGGGGGGGGTGTTATCCATACTTACTCTGACCATGTGTAGAAAATTTCCCAAAAATGGTAGGGGTCTTGGTCCCGCAATTCCAAGCTTTTTGAAATAACTATATGGCCAAATGCCATATCTGCATCCCACAAAGAAAAAAATATAATTTGCACTTGTTTCCATGTTGCATCCTTAATTAAGACCACACAGTTGGCACATCGTTTATTTTATGGATAGAGTAATATTAGCCTGTAGCTTTAACGAGCCTGTTGTTTGTCTGTACCTGGACACAACATTAGGGCCACATTGTAGTAAAAAAATCTAAGATTTCGAGAAAAGTCAAAATATTACAAGAATAAAGTTGTAATTTTACGAGAAAAAAGTCATAATATTCTGACAATAATTGCACGCTGATGTAACCAGTGGTAGCCTTGACAGTATAGAGGACGGAGCTACTGTGACGTCACCCATTGGTTTGTGTACTCCCGTTTTTAATCCTCGAATTTGACTTTTCGTCATCGCCATGTTGGAAAAATTGAGCCGGAAATTACCATATTTGATTGAGAGGATGGTGCCTGGGAAGGAGCGCAAGGATCAATTGATTGACGCGACTTCCGACCACTCTATGCAAGCCCGCCTGAACGGGCTACTTTCACAAAGTAGCCATGCCCCAAAACTTTACCCTGCTTTTTCGTCTGTTTTACTCTGTTTTACGACCTTGTTTTTCAGTTTTAAAACCAGAATGGAAAAACAGGAAAAAAAGAATAACAGAAATCACAAGTTTTTCTGTTTCAAGACCAAAAGGGGAAAGGGAAAACAGAAAAACAAGGCAAATAAATCTACTTCGACTTTAGTTTTCCCCATGAAAGCAATGGGGAAGTGGAAATTTTTCCACTTCCCCATTGCGCCTACTGCGCTAGGCTACCCTTCACAAAACTTTTTTGTAGCGGTTTCCTGTTTTTCCGTTCTGGTTTTAAAACTGAAAAACGAGGTCGTTTTTCTGGTTTTAAAACTGAAAAACGAGGTCGTTTTTCTGTTTTATCTGATTTGGTTTTGAAACGGAAAAACGAAAGAACGAAGGGTACACGGATTCTATTGATTGTCCCTAAATAGACTCAAACCCCCAAATCGCGTGACGATTCACCACCTTCCTTTTCAATTCACACGCGTTTTTATCACCTGTATAGTTATTTATCAAGGAATTTTTGTAACTTTGACCCTTCAGATAAACAGCTTTGAGTAGCCTAAATTATAAATGTTTCCTAATAAAATGGCATAGAATGAAAAAATTAAGCTAATAATGAATCCAGCTAATAGCAATTGAATGACCTTTATATATTTATAACAATTGCACTTTTTTCAACTTAATTTTTAATCAAGTGACTAAATTTTTATACACGCCCGTCATTGCGACAGACTGCTCTTATGATATTTCCCCTCTAAAATAACACGTATCCTAAAATTACGACATTCTCGTAAAATTACACCTTTATTCTCGTATTATTACGACTTTATTCTCGAAATCTCGTTTTTTTCCTACAATGTCCCTAATACCCCGTCCTACTAGACCACCCACTTGGGGTCGTATACGTTGTTGGTGATAATTGAGAATTAAAGATACTTACAACAACAAGAGGGATAAAACGACAACAATAAGAGTCAAGGACAACATTTTCGTCTTTCGTGTGAGAAAACGAGGAAGTCCTGTAAACTGCAGTAGCTACGTTGGACTATTCAGACCTGGCAAGAACACTGATTTGTGTAAGAGAGAGTAGCCTATTTGTTATTAGCTACTAGGGGCGGCACTAGAGATTTTTTTCTGCCGGTGCTAAGCCTAACTACTATTGGTGAGGCATGCATGTGGGCTCGTCAATGAAACCAAACAAACCTAGGCTACTTGCTTAATGCAAACAAACAGAAACGCACTTAATCAATATAGATATACGTTTATAAGGAATTCACAGGCTATTCCGTTCCATAGACCTAATAATCTAAATTTGTCTCTAACGCGGAAAACATTGAATTTATAACAATAGCCTACTGCAACAGAGGGTAAATCTCCCACTTACCATTAGACGTCTTCATAACAGCACAATGCTTAATGATTTTGTCGCTGTCCAGGGCCCTTGTTCTCTGAAGGTTTATCGCCAGTGAAAATAAGGTAAAAGGCTCAGTGTGTTCAGCGCTCATTGGCTGAAACTGAACACTCTTTTCAGCCGACATTAAAATAAAAAAGATAACCCACTGATTTCTTGGGGGTGCTAAGATGCTGCTATGGCTATTCCAGGGGGAGCTATAGCACCTCCGAGCGCCGCCCATGGTTATTACCATTGTTGGAACATTCGAAGCCTACTACATAAATTACAGAATGAAATCGAGACACGTTTCTATGAATGTAGGCCTATAATAGCCTATATTGTTCTTGGTTACAATAACGGTCTCACATTTCTCAAATTCAAATTTAGGGAAATCGTGAAATCATGTTTACTTGGTCAAATACAAGCCTCATTCACATAAATAGTGTTGTTTTGAAATTCTTCAGGTACCTCGCTACTGTGCACTTTGTGCCGGCATATCAATACGGTAAATGTATTCCTACTGCAGGACAACATTAAGATGTTGATAGGTTGTAAATTGAACCTCTTTTTTTAGAGGAACCCGAAGGACGGCTTGGAGGAGGTGGTTCTGTGTCATACCGTATAGCCTATTAATAATAATAACATAATTATAATGTCTATAGGATGGATACACTACCAACAGGGCTAATTAGTAGCCTACTAAATAATAGCGTTACAGAAGCAGCGCAATACAGGAATCATTATTGTACTATCAGCAGGAAACGGTGATGTGGTGCATGTGATAATGGTATGACCACAGTAGCCTACAGGCTAAAAAGACTCAATCTTTATCCTCTGGACTACAGCAGCAAAAAGCCATCGTAGAATTTTAAGAGACACGCTACAAGGAAAACTTACAAATCAATGTCAAAAGTTATTAAGATGTTTAAAAAGAACGGGTCTGTTCAGTCCCACATCATAGTCCAGAGGGTGGCAGTAACGCACATAAAATAAGTTTGCCAACAACCCGAGAAACCTCCATAAAACGCCAGAGGAAGAAATTATAGAACAACCCGGAAGTGCTTTGAAACGTCCGTGATTCCGACCTTCCCACGTTTTTTAAGAAGTTAAAGCAGCATATTCATTACTTTCGTGGGGTTAAAACTTAACCGTCAGATTAATATAGTAGGCTCTATCTACATCTCTGTCTCTGGCAGCAACCCCAATAAAAGGTACCAAAATCGGCGCAGGTAACAACAGCTAGCTAGATTGGTAACGTTAGTTGAATTAGCTCGGATATTGCTAGACTGGGGCACAGTCACCTGCAGACATCAAATGCTCAGTCGTGCATTCATAGAAATACAAGCTTTTGAAAGATGTTTGACGCAATATTAACAAAGAGTATGTTTTCTTCAAATGTCTGTCCAACAGCACATCATGTATTATATTTATCTTAGATATTGCAATATGCACGTGTAGTGGATAGGTATGGTTTTACAGTCTCCTACTGTGTCTGCGTGTGTTAGTGTTTTATTCATGTAAGTTGTCTGGGGGAAGCGTGCAAGGTAGCTTTTCCATTGTCAGTGGTATGAAAACAGCAATGGCAGAATGCTAATAATTTTAGTTTATTTTCTGTTTTAGGTATAACTTGCTGCCATGTTCCTCACCCTGAATCTGCTTCGGAAAGGCATTCCAGGGAAACAGTGGATTGGAAAGTACCGCCGTCCGCGGCCCATTACGTGGCAGATGAAACGCAACACAGTGAAGTGTCTGGAGCGCGAGGCGGAGAACGAGTACTGGATTAGCCGGCCGTACATGACTCGGGACCAGGAGTTTGGACACGCCGCCGAGCGCAAAGCCCAGAACTGGCTTAAGATCAAAGAGACAAAATTCAACCGATTTCCTGAACATAAGTGCATCACAGACCACCTGAGTCACCTCAATACCACCAAGAAATGGTCGAGTTAATGGGAACGAGAAACTGGCATTATTCTGGGAAGGCATAATTCGGCGGACTATATTTCCTTTGCCATGTTTAGTTTCGAAGTTGTTTTAGACAAGCTCTGTTAGATGGATAGATTATGTGCTGGCTCTGCAAATGACTACACATAAAGTCCTCCATTTGGAGGGATTGTGTGTATGGTGTGGTGTCATTCTGGAGTCCCTATGAATCAGTGTGTTGCATCTCCACCTCCCAGACGCCAGATATTATGCACCACCCCCTAATTCTAAAAAAATACATATTTTTAGCAGCTACTACTGTAGTGTTACTGTGAGAAGGAATCCTGTTTTTCCAACTCTGAGCACCACGAATGTATGTGTTCTACACTGAGTAAAGTTGTTTGGGGTTTACCAAAAACGTGTTTCCATATTATATTTTGTGTCCTTATTTTTGCAGATGATTACAAAACATGTCAGAACAGGTGTTTGCTCCATTTTTTTTTAAGCACAGCTAATATAGGTTGCAGAGTGTATATTAAAAATAATTCTAGTATTGATTTGGATTTATGTTGTATGGTTGGGAAGTGCTTTATAAAATCTGTCTCTTAATAACTCAAGTGATCTGTTTTTGCATTTAAACTGACCAAAAATTAATTCCCATCTTCCAACTGAGAATGAATAACTAATTAAGGAAAAAGGTCATAATCCCTTGAGTTTCAAGATGAAATGCTGCCCTGACAACCTTACAGGGCCTCAGGAATAAATGCTTGTGCCTCAAAGTTGTAATCTAATATAGGCTTCCATCTGTATCCGCTAACTACATAAAGTTGTGTTGTTTAATCCGGCGTAATGCTGTAGCGTGTCCAGCAGGTGGAGCTCAGTGTTCATAGTTAATGGTGGGCTTGGTTAATGGTCTTAGCCCCTCCTGTACGGGCTCCCTGTCCGCAAGCAGGGTTAGCGGACCACAAGCCTTGTTTTTCCTCTCTGCACGAGATGATGCTGAGGGGCACCGTGCCACTCGCACTGAGACTATGCTGGGGTAACTAAGCAGACAACCATTTCGAAGAACCCACGTCCCCGTTTCAAAAGAGAGGCGATCATGAATACATACGTCTGTAGTGATATCCCCGATGATAGTAAACGGTTTATGACAAATATGTCACTACACCTTACACCCATCGACGACTAATTGAAGAGACAGAATGGCAGGGGGTCGGAGAGGACTAGTGGCCCCTCAGAATACTTTTTTGGAGAATATTGTGAGGCGGTCGAACGGTAAGTGTTCAGGCTCATTTCTGACGTTTCAATGCAGTTTGTTATGCAGAAATGTAAATCGTATTCGGATAAAATGTGATTTTTTTTTTGTATTTGCCTAACCAATTAGAGTGCCGCCTAAAATAAAATGATGTTCGAAACTTGTCGCCATTGTCAGAAATGTAGGCTACTAATGAATAGCCTACACATCGAAGTGTTAGTCTTAACTGTGGTAGTCGTCACTTTTGTAACGTTAGGTGGATATGATGAACTTTTGCTTTTGTGCTCTAAAAAGCTTTAATTTAGAAAATCATAATTTGACGTCAGACGTTAATTGTAATTAGTAAGCTTTCACTTGGCACTTACTGTTATGTTTATGTTAAGTCAAGCCCACACAATAGTAGGCTAGCCTATGTTATTTTTTTAAAGAAATTATGAAATTATCTTTGACTACCTATGGTTCGAAAAACATACAATTATTTTCACCAAGGGTTTTTTACAGAAATCTGTAAGCCGTGATTGTAAATGGCATTACACAATCCTATTTAGGTCTACATTCGAATGTAGTAGAAAGGACAGTGGGCTAGTCCTCCATTAGTAGATAATAGTGCACTAATGACTGAGACTGCATTACCATGGCAAACTTTTTAGTTTTATTATATAATCTGACAGTGTGATCAGATGACCAGTTCAAAGTAGAACATTTCCTATTATTAAATTAGCTTTTAGACTACAGTATTGGCTGCACTAAGTGTATTTAATCCAGTCTAGGCCTATAGATCTGATGTGAAACATTGTTTAATACACACACACAGACTTACACAATTCTTGGAGTGCCCTGGTGTCTAAACTCTTTCATCATACAATGTGTTACCCAGACAAAACCAGTAGGCCTAATCCATAACATCTTCTCATATACTGTAAATACTGTAAATACTGTATATTCTGTAAAAATGGCTAATCATTTAATCTGATTCAGTTAAACACACCCGAAAACCAAACCGGATTAAATAATTATATATTTCATTATATTTCACTTCAAAGTATCGCTTGGAAGAATTTGCATTTTTAATTGAATATTTAATTGACTATTCTTTAGATACTGTAGAATAGAAACACTGTAAAAAGATGACACTGGATGGCAGGCTACTGTATTAAACAGATTTAAATTTAGTGTTGTGCTGTAAATATCCACAGTGTACTGTATAGTGTTTTGTTGTAGCATGTGTTATGACACAGGGGAACAACTCGTAAGGCTTTCTGAAGTGTGTGTCTTCAGAATTTTGGCCTCTGTGGTACAGTATGTAAGAAACTGTAATGGTAAAATCCTCCACAAAATCAAACAGATGAGCATATCTGTGAACTTGAATGGTTTAGTAAGGATTAGTGTTCAGCCAATCTCAACTAAAAGCTACAAACAAAAGAGGTTAGACTGTAATCTGTCATGTAATTAAGAAACAGTAGCTGCTCCTCCATTGCTAAAACAGGGAAGGTTTTGTGGATTCCTAATGTTTACTATTAGCTATTAAACCCAAATCTGGTATTTTTAGTTTCCTGTTGCTCTCCCATGCCTTGTCAAGGGAACAGCCACGTTTTATATCACAGTGCAAAAATCCTCAAAATCCATAAAAAAATCCATAAAACAAATATTTGTTGACATAAAACAAAATATTAAATTCACAGTCAGTATGGCACAAGTCTACAATTACAGTCATCTACTGTATATACTTAGGGTTACGTAGTGCACAGCATTGAACCAATGACCTTTTGGCACGGCAACTTTAACCTCAAGGTCACAGTATTGGCCGGCTGCCCATAGTAGACTATCGATTAATCATTTAAACAGGCTTTACCAATTCTCGGCATGAAAAGAAAAGCATTGTTTTTCTTAGAATTAATATTTGTGGTTAACATTACAGGCATCTCCTAAAGTGTCTTAGCTGTGCAGACTGGGATATCAACTGTGACAGTCTTTTGGTTGGCACTCTTAACATGTTTATTTTTGCATGGAACTCGATGATGTTCTCACCGTTATTTGTTAACATATTTATTTCTGTTTTTGAAAAATTTCAGTTTGGACACTGTCACATAAACAGACAGGTATTATAAAGAATAGTTTACCACACTACTTTTATTTTCTTCCTATCTGAAATCCCTTTCTTTGTAGTGTATTGCAAATGTTCTATACCAAATGCTGTTAATTTACAAAGAATAAAATCGGTGGATTTCTTTTATAACTATTGGCTATGTATTTGCATATTAAATAAATCCGAGGGATGATATGTTAATGACTAATTTGATTTCTACCTGCATTGTTAACATGCATCTAACCACTGTAAAATAACACGTTGGCATGGAACGTCTCCTCACGTAGGATTTTTCTGATGCTTTTAGTTGTTGTCTTATGTTGTGTGTTTGTTTGTGATGTGAACACATCACAGTATGTTCTCTTTACAACACATTGTGTGTCTGTACAGAAAATATAATTGTATTATATATGTAAAATATAATGTCTCTTCAGGCTGTTTTGTGTGTTGAATTTCTCTTCCTACTCTTTCACCTTGTGTTTTCAAACTGGTCAACACTACAGTATGTGCAAATAACCATGAATTTATTAAAAAACAATGTCAGTATCACCTTCTATCTTATAAAAAATGTCTTACATCCCATCTATTGACTATCTCTACACTGAGCAATGTCAGCTTAAGGATATTTTTAGACAACTAAAGTTGGAGATCAAGCCACAACAGTGAAACTAACATGTAACATATAATATCTCATTAAATAGTTTTATAGGGGCACTTTCAAGTTGGTTTATTGTAAACAAAGCACCCTTGGTGTTAAATGTATTCCAGTCTTTTTTATTTTTGAGTCTATTTTAAAATATGTCCAGCTATTTATAATTCTCCTTGAGATGAAATTATTAGATCACAGAACCTTCCCGTAAGTATAAGTAACATAAAAAAAAACGTAAATTAATGATCAATTTTTAAATAATAAAGTCAAAGAATAGTATGTTGTTAAACATAATCTCACTGTATAGTAGATTATTTTACCTAGGCCACTTTTTGTGATACATTGCATTTTACAATGTTTTGAAATGTCCTATCAAATCTGCTTATCTTTCTTTCCATTCCATATCAGGCAGCACAAGTGCTAAACAAATATTTATTGAGAATTATCTTAGAATATTCTATTGGCATTGGTCTTCCTAAGGCCCAGTGAAACTATTAGCATAACATGGCTATGCTACATCTATCCGTGTATCTGTGTACTGGATAGTACAGTGGCGAGAAATACACTGGGTAGGTACGGTGGGTGAAGCGATGCAATTGGTGTATCAAAAAGAGCATTACCGTAGTAACAGACACTGCTCTCTGCCTCGCCACCATGGACAAAGCAACGCAAGTGATTTCTGAAACTACAGCAAAAAAAGAGAAAAGAATAGAGAATGTTTGAGGAAAGTCAAAAAACAAAACAACAGTTTTGTCTTGCAAGCAGAGTGAGTGTCCACTAGTTTTCCAAGATACCCTTTAACACAAAAGTCCATGCATTACCACAAATTAAAACAGACAATACAGACTGCTTATGAAGAGGACCTAATAGTGCAAGGGCCCTGATGCTATACTGCTGCATTAAATAATTCAGAAATCTGTTGTATATTTCTTGAGTATGCTACAACTCTCTGCAAATAGGCAAATGATATTTGTAGTCTATGTATGCAAGTTATTTGTGAGAATAGAACTTTGTAATCAGCATAAATCAATTCCAAGGTCACATTTTAGTGTTGCTGCACTTATTCCATTTGATCTTTCAATTGCATTTCTCCAAAAGCATTTGTTTTAATGTTTTGATTAAGATCAAATGCAATTGTCCCACCCCTGTCCCCAAACTTTTTATAGTGTAATTGTTAGTATATAGAATGTTACGGTCAGTGCACTGTAACCACTCTAATTGTTTGAAATTATCTTTCCCCTCCTTTAATGTCAAACAGATACCAACTTTGTCCTTGGAAATGCTCAGATTGTGGACTGGCCTATTGTTTATAGCAATGATGGTTTCTGCAAGTTGTCAGGGTACCACAGAGCGGAAGTCATGCAGAAAAGCAGCACATGCAGGTAAACAAGGAAACTGTCATCTGCCATCTGTCAGTATTGGAATAGTATCTGCAACAGAAATTATTTAATCACAAAGCATTAACTTGAAGATACCAGAATAATCTTCAAGTTATGTGTTTTGTGATTAAAGGATTTTGGTAGCGAATAATGTTATTGCATCATCATGTGTCAATAGATAACCCTTTCTTTCCGACAAAAAAACCCCAACCTTTTAAGAGATTATTTAAATGTTTACCATGGATCATTAAAAGTTAATACCCACATGAAAACAGTAATACACATTGTGATGTTTCTCTGCATGCCTATGCATGCCTGCAGAGATGGCGTGGCTCAGATTTACACTTAATTTCATTTTGTGAAATTTCAACTCCAAACCAGACCTCCAGACCAAACATTCTTTACTACAGCTGAATGATATTACATTTCTAGAATGTACATGATAAATAAGTAATTATTGCTGGTAGGTATTTATTTCCTTTAAATACAATTCACGTGCAGTTTCCATTGCACTCATCACTCATTATACTAGATCAGCCATATCAGAACAGTCTACAGCAGCACAATGTAGACTAGTCTTAAATGTACCCTTCCTTTTGCATTTCATAGCAAACTCCAAAGTTAAATATAGATCATGCGGGTACAGACTGCTGCTAACGGTGGCAGTAACAAGCAAAGTGAGATAAATGTCTGCACTAAATGGGCTCATGGTTGCTTGACCTCCTCTTCAGTTTAATTTGTTTTTGTGAGGCACTCTGCTGCATACAGCTTATTAGACATTCATATTCATGATTCATCCATTTATGTCTTCATGGTGTTATTTTTTAAACCAGTAAAAATCTAATTTTATCTGTGATCCACCAAACAGTGTGGATTTTCTCACGAAGAACTATGCTTGAATTAACTGGTATCCATTACACAACTAACAAAGTGTTTAGTGGTAAAACAGACGCTAAGATCTAGGCATAGATTCTTGTCCTCTATGGGAATTGTTTATTTTAGGGTTTTTTGTGCTGAAGAATGTACAATGCACAGATGCAACAACAAGAACAGTTACTATGGTGATTTTAAATGTGTATGTAAAAGTAAACAATTTCAGTATTTAGAATGTCATTATTGTACTTTGGAAATACCTGGCAGAGGATTGCACCTAACACATTGAAATATTCACACATTTAGGTTTTGTTCTTGCTCTTGTTCATTCTTCTTGGCTGAATATCAATGCGTTTTTATTAGACCAATGTCTGTTAAAAAAGATACACTTTTCTTCTGTCCTTCTGTTTACTAGTTTCATGTACGGCGAGCTAACAGACAAGGACACAAGTGAGAAAGTACGACTTACGTTCGAGAACTATGAGATGAATTCCTTTGAAATACTTATGTACAAGAAGAACAGTAAGTGTGAAGAAACCTGTGATGTTTGCTTGGTCTCATCATGCTAATGTATTCAGCACCGCTGTAATGAACAGGCCAGTTCAAAGTCACTCCAGAATATTCCTTCCTCTATCTAACTACTAATTAGTTGAGAGCCTGAAATATCTTCCCTCCAAAAAATTTAAATGCAGAATTTCTTTCCACCTGCTCGAAATCCAATACAATTAAATATACATAAACATAAATAGGAAGGTAATTATATTTGTTTGTGTGTTTTAGGAACGCCCGTTTGGTTCTTTGTGAAAATTGCTCCAATTCGCAATGAACAGGAGAAAGTTGTCCTATTTCTTTGCACTTTCAGTGACATCACAGCCTTTAAACAGCCCATTGAGGATGACTCTTCTAAAGGTTGGTTTCAGCCAATGCTTCATGTAACATTACTTTGTCTGTCAGAATGGCTGATAACCGAAATCACTACAAAACCATAAGCTATTCGACAGGCAAACTGTGTATTTTACACTGCTCAGTTGGCTTATAGTATTTTTCATTTCATTGAAATATTTATGTACACTAATATATTCAAGTTCATGAATAACTTTGCTTGGCTTTCTAGAAATGTGTCTGTTTTTAGAATATGTTTTCCTTCTTTTTCTCCTACATTCACTTTTTAAAGATGGTTTATGATGTTTTCATATTTAACCAAAAGATTTTGTGAGTGAAATAGATTTGCACCTCCTCAAGGAAAAACACACAAGGCCATAAAACTTTAAAACAGTTCAGCGTCTGAAAGGCTTATAGCAGAAGTGCATCCTAGAAGAGAAAAAAAGAAGCACAAAACAGAGGAGAGCAGAGAGTTGCTAATACACATCTACCCAGCCCCCCTGTCAGTGTCCCTCCCCCACTCACACAGTAGGGTTACAAGGAGGCAGACCAGGAGGACATTTCTCCTGGGCTCAAATTTCCATCCATTCGGAGAATTGGCAGGTGCCAGTAAAGATATGCTCCAAGTGTTTTTTGTGCCTTATGATATCAAGGATATAAGGATATATGTTGAAAGAATGCCATGAATTGATGTGTTTTATTTAATAGAAGACATACTAACACGTTTATACTTTTATACTTACAGTACAGTAAAAACACGACCTAGAGTTGATGTGTCTCTGTAAATTATGTTCATTTTGTGTAGTCTACCTTTAAACTAGAAGATCTGGGGTCAAGCCCCCAAGTTAGCAAGCGTCTGCCCTGCTGAAGTGTCTTTGAGCATGCCACTGAATTCCTATCTTTGGTAGATTATTCATTTTTTTGTGTCTGCTCTGCCAGTGTTGACTAACTGAAATTAAATAAATAGTTTGAGTTTCATTCCCTCTTTCAGTTATCAGGTATCAGGTCTAAAATGCTAGCACTCTCTTGTGTCTGTTCCCAGGATGGGGGAAGTTTGCTCGGCTGACTCGTGCACTGACGAGCAGCAGAGGCGTGCTACAACAGCTACAGCCGACTGTCCACAAGGGAGAAAATGTCCACAAGCACTCGCGCTTAGCTGAGGTACTTTGTGGAGGAATATTTACATTTTCACTGAATATTTTATTCTACGTCTCCTAATGTCTCGCCAATATAACTCAGATTTGTCCTCTACATAAAGGAATATGCTAATAGCTCATCCAGCTGGAAACGGGGTGTTAGTGATTTATTCTCTCACTGTCTTGTATGCGTGGAGAAATGAGTTGTCGCTCTGTATTTTTGTCATTGTGCAATATAAACTTTGTATGTAGGGGTTGATTCGATTTTGGACTGAGATGATCGAAAAATTAGGTCAAAATAGTGTACATTTAAAAGTACACCCCTCAATTTTGTTCCTCCCCAGCTCACAGTTTTTTCTACTCAACAGTGCACGAAAGTACATGTGGCTGTATAGAGAGGGGGGTAGTGAATGGTGTGAGCCTATGAGAGCTGTAGGAGGGAGATGTAGAGAGGAATTCGAGCCAGTTAGCACTCAGGTGAGGAAGGGGCATGCACTTGCTGGGTTTAGAAGGAAAAAACGCTTTTGTAATACTTCTTTCAACCACAAGGGTAATTCCGGACACAAAAGGAACGTCCCTTTAAGTTGCTGTTCCCTTTCTCATGGAACTTGCTCTTTGGCAGGTACTGCAGCTGGGCTCCGATATATTACCTCAGTACAAACAAGAGACCCCCAAGACCCCTCCGCACATCATCCTCCACTACTGTCTCTTCAAGACCACCTGGGACTGGGTCATCCTCATCCTGACCTTCTACACGGCCATCATGGTGCCCTACAACGTGTCCTTCAAGACCAAGCAGAACAACGTGACGTGGCTGGTGGTGGACAGCATTGTGGACGTCATCTTTCTGGTGGACATTGTGCTAAACTTCCACACAACGTTTGTGGGTCCCGCAGGGGAGGTAATCTCAGACCCCAAGCTGATCCGAATGAACTACCTGAAGACCTGGTTCGTCATCGACCTGCTGTCCTGTCTGCCCTACGATGTCATCAATGCCTTCGAGAACGTAGACGAGGTTAGTGTTTTGGGTTTTGCTTTCCCACAGAAATACAATAGTGGACTTAATAGTGGAAAGAGATTGTTGCCCTCGACTGTGTAGGTTCCTTAGCTCAAAGTCCACACGCTGATGGTCATGATGAAATATTGTGTTCAGTCACGGTATCTATCATTTGTTTTTGTTTTGTTTCAATCTCCATTGGGTTCTTTTGTATCATGTCCAAAATGCATGTTGTGTGGGATTCTTTAAAAATGATTACCCCCCTACAGTACCTTTGTTTCTAGTCAACCATTTTGTGCTAATATTGCTGACAGTTGCCATGTTACAGAGCATTCACCCTTCATTAAGCAAAGACAATGAACAACACAAGCAGGAATACTCTCATGTTACTATGTTTTCCCTGCAGATACACATCATCGTTTTTTAAATAGATAAGTATTACACAAAGATGCCGTGTTGTTCCTATTGAATTGTAGTATACCATTATCTAAAGCATACAATAATAAGAATTTAAGAGACTTTTCTCTGTATTCTATTAATACTAGTCAATATAAGTCAAGAAACTGTTTGGGAATATTTTCAGTGCATTGGCCTTCTGTATTGCTATATTATTTAAATCTGACACCATTTGTAGCTCATTATTATACTGTCACGATTGGCTTGCACAGGCCCGTGCACGCCCCGTGCCTCCAGTCCTGGCTGCGCACCTGAGGGGGATTAGCCCCACACAGGTGCGCCTCCTTTTGTTGATTATGGACATTATTTAAGTTTTCCAACAGCACTAGGTGCTGT
The DNA here is from genome assembly GCA_025447815.1 of Percopsis transmontana. Taxonomy (NCBI): domain Eukaryota; kingdom Metazoa; phylum Chordata; class Actinopteri; order Percopsiformes; family Percopsidae; genus Percopsis; species Percopsis transmontana. The sequence goes on along the minus strand of JAOEHI010052925.1, from coordinate 30,290 downwards.
TGGTCATTGTTCCGCTTGTTTTCTGTTTTCTGCACTTTTGATTATTAAAATACACTTCATGCGCTCACCACCTCCACGTCTGCCTGCGTTGTTCCTCTGGTTTGCTGGTTTGCCGCCATTGACGTGGTGGAGGAGGACAAGGTGAGCCTACTCATCCAGCGGCTCACTGGCTACGTAAGTCAGTAGGCTACAGCCATCCTCGGGATCCCGCTGGGTCCCTCGCGCTCCTACAGGTGGTGGCTGGAGCGGCTTCGGGCTGTGTATGGGAACAAGTACACCACTCCCGGTGAACCCCCCGACATGTGGCGTTCTAGTCCCGCTTACCAGCCCTCCTGAGGGCCCACAGTTCAGTGCAGCCCTGGTTCCGCTTGCCTGCACTCATGGCGGCTTGCCTTCCAGCGTCCAGGGGGTTTCTCTGGTCATCCCTCCGCTTGGCCTGCGTTCCTCAGCCGAGGAGTCAGGGCTGTCCGGCCTGCTCGACTTCTCACCGCCTCCACCCACAGGGGTCTTCCACGGCACGAGTTCGACGCATCGCTGCTACCTGTCCAGGAGTACTGGTCGGTCTGCATCCTCGACACCTGGCCCAACTCTGTCTAGGAGCTGCTAACAGCCAGCGTGCCTAACGCTCCGCCTGTCCTGGACCAACAGACAGTTGGACAGACCGTTTCACGGTCCTGCACCCTGGACATCCTTCCAATATGCATGCCAGAGAGGTGCAGCCACCATCGCCAGTCTGTCCCATGCCTCCCCTCCTGGCTGTTGATTGTCCCGCCTCCTTTTGTTGATTATGTACATTATTTAAATTTTCCAACAGCACTAGGTGCTCGCTTGTTTTCTGTTGAGTTGTGTTGCACTTTTGATTATTAAAATACGCTTCCACTTCTGCCTGCGTTGTTCCTCTGGCTCACGCTTACACTCGCCACTCCAAGACACTCCGTTACATATACTCCCTTTTGGTAGCGTGCAGAAATCCTGAATGTCTATTGGGGATCTTGGCAGACCTGTCTGTCATTCAGGAGCTGTTGGTGCTATATCCACTGCGGGGAGGATAAACTGGTTGTGATCCAATTTTGGCTCAGATTTACAGCTGAATTGCTTATTCAATATTTTATTTGAACTCTAAACGAGGACTCTAAATATCTTCAGAGGGAACTGTTATTATGCATGGTGCAGTTTTATAACAGGCTTACCGTACTGTGCTATCTCTCTTTCTACCACATTCACCTCTACCAATGATCCTACCACATTAAGTAGAATACACACACAGATTGAATGTAACTTCTTGCCCCCTGTGCTTGTCACTTTTCACTTCACGTATTCATCTATGCAGTATGCATGTTTCTGTGCATGCACGTGTGCTTGTATATGTGTTTGGTAATGTGTGTGTGTATGTGTGTGTGTCTTTGCTTAATTCACGTATCAGGAGTGAGAGAATGGGTGTAAAATGTTGTGCAAGCATTTAACAGCTCAGTATCTCATTTAGAGGTAGCAATGTGCTAGTTAGCTCGCACACGCACACGCACACACACACACACACACACACACAAACACACACACAGGACCATGAAATGCCGTGGTAATGCCTAAATGACTTGTTTGTGGGCAAGGAACACAGAGTCGTATTTGCAGATACAGCATTTTGGCAGAGTCTCGTCTTTCATGGTTTCAGCGCCCTAAATGCTGACAAAGTTGAAGAGGCCAGAATCAATCTAGTAGAACAGTGGTCTTCAAAGTGTTTTACCCAAGACCAACTAAACAAAGTGGTTCATATCTTGTGTGCCTACACATGCACTTTTAGGCTATACATTAAAGGAATACTTTGCCCAAAAAGATTATGTCGACTACTCACCGGACACAGCCTGGAATGCTTAAAGAAACATGGAGAATGTAGCTTTATCAACATCTGATAAGACTTAAGAGACTTAAGAGTTAATTGGTGATCAGCTACAAACCTCTGCAAAACAGCGTTCTTTAAGAATTGCAGGCTGTCGGTTGAGAACTTGATTCATTAATTATTTTTGGGTGACATATTCTTTTAACGGTAATACCAATAATTATAATAATGCATTTATTTAGAAAGATAGTGCTATTAGTGGTAAGGGAGGCTTCATGCTTTGCCTGTAATAACCAAGTCTAACTTGGTTCTTTTTCTGAAATATTTATTTATTGGCTTATTTATTGAGTATTGATTTTCTCATCTTTGAATTCATCGCTGGGAATTGATCAGGTGTGTTTTTGTTTTTTTCTTCCTCATCCCTTCTTTCTGTTTGCATGGCCCCTCCCTGTCCTGCCTGTTTTCATGCATGGGACGTGATTGGAAGAATTGGAACCACCGAGCTGTCACTCAAGTAGGCTTCACTTTGATTAGAATATAATTACGACAAATCGAATGAGTCCAGTAGATTGTGTACTAACCATCCACTTATTCATGGTTCTATTACAAATATACACATCTTCTTTTCTTTTACTAAATATTCCTACCATACCTCTATTATGTTTGACAAATCTCAAACTATGATAACTGTATTATATTAGAACTTACAATTATTGATTAATGCTGTCCTTATTCTAAGAGAATGTTATCTGCTTGCAATAACTAGTGGTTAACCAGTTCAACTGTTGACAAATGTACTAATTGTAAGTCGCTTTGGATAAAAGTGTCTGCCAAATGCTGTAAATGTAAAATGTAAACAATTAGGTCATTTAGCAGACGCTTGTATCCAAAGCGACTTACAATTACATGGTGCAATTACATGGAGCAGATAGGGGTTAGGCATCTTGCTCAAGGATGCTTACAGGTAGACCAAGGGTCCTATACTGTACATTCTAGAAAGTCAGCAAGAAAATAAAATTTATAAACACAAGCGTATATAACTAAATGCAATGTAATCGCAAGCTGTGTTTAACACAAAATTATGGTTACCAACCAAATACGTGTTTCAAGGTTAGTGGATATTATTTTTGTAAATGTGCCACACAAGACACACTTTTCTCTTCTGTTTTATGTGCTTTTCATTCCAAGTTATCATAATAGGCCATCTCTTCGGCTATCAAAAATCTAAATGAATTAGCTTTTATTGCAATATTATGATAATTCATAATACTTGTAAAACCCATTAAAAGCCTATTTAGAGCAAGACATCTTAAGGTTATGGCGTTTAACTTCAGACTCATTAATGGCAAATGGCACATCCTGCCAAAGACCTGCTGAGATATTTAGTGTGAAATCGAGTTAAATGGAGTTTCTATATTAGATATCCATCATTTGAAATACAACCCATCACTGACATTAGCAAAATTACTTAAGATTAAGCTCAAAACAAAATTTAGAGGCACAATACAAATTAAGGGTAGCCTGTAACCTAAATCCTTACCTTGAATATTGGGTGATGAACTTCAGGGAATGCTCCCCCACCCCCCAAATAGATTTATAAGGTTTTGGTTAAATGCAAATGCAAATCCATAGCTGCATTTTTAGTTGAGTTAAGACCATAGGTCTTTAAATTGATTTCAGATAATCTACAGGGTCTGGCTTGGAGTGAGAATGGATCAAATGACAGCAAGTGTGCTGCAGTTGTACTCTAATTGCACAGCACAGCACATTAGAACAATCAATACACACACACACACACACACACACACACACACACACACACACACACACACACACACACACAATACCACTACTACAAAAAAGAAATGCCATGCCCAAATAGCAGAGCACACTGGCGTTTTTGCCATTGTCTTGCAAGAGCTCATCGCTGAGTGGGTGTTGCAATATACAGGGCAGCTGAGTAGACACGGTCTATGTAACCACTATATGTTGTAACATTTCATTGTATAGGAGTGTGTGAAATCACTGTGTGTGAGAGATGTTCAGTATTGTTTTGCTCCTTGTCATGTTGTTCTGTCAAATTTAGTTCTATTGTTGATAACAGATTATTAAGATGGTCTTTTTACCCATTCCTATAAATCAATACGCGAGCTGGCTCCACAAATTAGTTCTTCACCAATTTATTAAATACTCTACTCTTAGCTCAACTGTCTTAAAACATACCTGTAAATAACCTTTATAACCATATACAGTACAGGTTAGGATATCCGTATTTGTGGTTGTGATAGGCCAATCATTGCTATCCTAAGAACATATATGGGTGTGAATACGATTTCTTGTCTGTGCGCTGATGAAATACATCACTTTTTTCTGACACGTGCGTCTCTCTTCTCACTCTTATTCTGCGGTTTCAGGGCATAAGCAGCCTGTTTAGTTCCCTCAAAGTGGTCCGCTTGCTCCGGCTAGGCCGCGTGGCCCGGAAACTGGACCATTATATTGAGTATGGAGCGGCTGTCCTGGTGCTGCTCGTGTGTGTGTTTGGACTGGCAGCTCACTGGCTGGCCTGCATTTGGTATGGTCAAGCTAATCTTTACATTATGCTTTAATGTTTTCATAATCCTCCATGGTGCGGTTAATTGATGAGCACCATCATCAATCTTAAAATTGATGATTTTAAGTATATTTTAGTTACGTCTCTTGCAACTAGCCAATCCATTTTCACGTGTTTATTACACAACTCAGGCAAGGTTATAATTTTATGATTGACATGATTTACGTGCCTGCCACACTGTAGGTACAGCATTGGCGATTATGAGGTTATTGATGAAGACACCAACATCATACGAGTGGACAGCTGGCTCTACTTACTGGCTGAGACAGTGGGGACTCCGTACCGCTTCAACGCCAGTGGCTCAGGGAAGTGGGAGGGCGGCCCGAACAAAGACTCAGTCTACATCACCTCCCTATACTTCACCATGACCAGCCTGACCAGCATTGGCTTTGGAAACATCGCCCCGACCACAGACGGAGAGAAGATCTTTGCGGTAGCCATGATGATGATTGGATGTGAGTTGGCATTGTCTCGTCATTACTCTAAAGAAGGGAAAGCATCATGCCGAAGAAATGCTCTTTGGAGCCATAGAGGAAATAAACCAAGGCTACAACGTAGTTAAAATAAAGCTAAAACCCAAAAAACTAAGTAACTAAGTAACTAACTAAGTAACTAAAAGTAAGTAAAGTAACTAAGTAAGTAGGTAACTAAATAAAATTAAGTAACTAAACTAACTAAGTAAAACTAAAGTAGGGCATGCATCATGCTGAAAAAAGGCTCTTTAAAGCCTCAGTCCATGGAGCCGTAGAGGAAATAAACCAAGGCTACAATGTAGTTCAAGTAAAGCTAAAACAAAAAAAACAAAGTAACTAAGTAAGTAACTAAAAGTAAGTAAAGTAACTAAGTAAGTAACTAAATAAAACTAAATAACTAAACTAACTAACTAACTAACATAACATTTCTAAGTGGTGTCAAGTAATCATAAATAGTCTGGAGTAAACCACATCTGAGTGTGCCATCGCAGCATCAATTATGGCTTGCCTGTATTTGTGAGGTGCAGTAGCCTACAATTCATGCCAAGCGAGAAAACGTTAACAGTTATAGAATGAAACATAAATAGAAGTCTGAAAGTATGTAGTCATTCATACAGTACCATGGCACCGTCCCTTTAGACTTAAACAGGTAAATGGAGCAATCATATTCAGTTTTAATGAGTGTTACTCTGCGTGTTTCTCTGCACCCCCCCCCCCCCACCACCACCACCTTGAGATTAAACATTTATAAGGTATCTCTCCTGCCTGGGCTCAGAATACGGCACGCGGTGTGCTGCCATTATGTGTGCCCGTGTGCCGTTGGCAGCACCTCCGAGCAATAACAGACACTGCGGAATCAATTTAGCCGAGCACACCCTTGCATTCCCCCTCCCACTGTTCACCCACTATGTAGCGCTCTGCCCCAGCCCTGCGTTGCGAGAGGCTCCGTTACCCCGCTGCTTTGCCATTCAGCTTGTCAATACGCTTTCTGGGGCCACTGACAAACGCAGGCAGACACTCCTCAGTCCCAGTCAGACTTTTGTACAAGGAGATCCCAGGATAAAGTCCTAAATGTGTAAAAATAGAAAACAATCAGGAGAATTCGGTGAAAAGATGCGATCCACTTCAGTCCGTGTCTGTTCTCTTTAAAATATTTAGATGCCCTGGTGTGGTTCTATTTTTACCGTCAGCACTGGATCGGCGTTGGCAGCCAAAGATCACAGCGTGACAAGGGATTGTGGGGAGCAGGGGTAGGGAGGGGGCTGCGCATATGCCCTGTTGCCATAGCAACCGCTAGCCCGGGGGGCAGGGGGGGGCTTTAGTTTGTGACAATTTGTCTTTTAACTACCTTCAAACAGAGCAGCTGTGGGATGTCGTGCGTTGTCGGCTGTCACTGCACAAACCACACAAATGTCTTTGTTTGTAGTAGTCTCTGAGTACAGTATCAGACTATAGTGCTCGGTCATCAGTCTCTACTTAGGCCTAAGGTCATTGGCCTTGGACGAAAAAACACCTGTCAAGCCATGTTAATGTTGCTAACCTACTATTCATGAACCCAAACATATCTGTCGCTCCGTGATATACAAGTCTGTTTTGTACTGAAAACCCATGATGACGTTGCTAGACCACCAAGCAATAATGATGAAAGGATTAAAGTTGTGTCCTTGAGGATTTTTTTAGCACTTTTTAATTAATAATATTCCCTGTGCAGTTTTTTTCCCCATCACTTTGATTACTCACTCGTCACTTACTGTAAAATAAACAAGCATCATGCAAACACACGCGCTCGCTTGCATGCCTGCGCACACATGTGCGTGCGTGTGCTCGCACGCATGTTACTGTCATCATCCGAAGATAATTGAAATGTGGGGTTGGCTTGTTTCCTCTCAGTCCCTTCTAAAAGTAACTAATTAGGACCTCACTGCCAAGAGAACACTACACACACACACACATGCAGAGCAGACATCTGATGGCTTTGATCCCTATACACACCCCAGCTATTGCAGACCCTGCAGTCCAACCGCCTTAGAACACACCATGTTATACTTGGACATTTTATTAACTCTTGTATCACCGGGAAAAGGTTTAGGTAAAGACACATGGGAAATGAGTATTTCCTTGCATTTCCTTTCCTTCCTTGTATTTCCTTGAGTCTAAAATGACCAAAAGCAGGTCATTTTAGACTCTCAAATTTCGAGGAGGGCATTTTGTTTTGAGAAATGTCTTTGCTTGACAAAGAACCACTTTAGCACTTTAGATACTGTAGCATTTTACAGTGCTTTTACATATTATGAATCTTTTACAGGGTATGAAGTGGGATTACTAACAGTTTCAGATGCTGAGTTTAACAGTTCCCTGTGCCCCCTGCCAGTTTTCACATTATAATCCCATGAAAGATAGACCTAGGAATTTCTGGCAAACACTACTGAAGCAAATTTTTACAGCTGCATTTAGTAAGATGCTGTTTATTTAATTTCTGTTTAGGGTGTTTCAGAAAGATCCAAGATCTAAAGCTTCAGAGTTTACTGATCTTTACTTTAATTGGGTGCAATGACTAAACTCTAAAATTCTGTTTCAAACAGCACAGAATTCCTATTGGTGGCATGAAGTCTTGTTCTGAAACTGTCTTTTGGCTGGCTGATGATGGTAAAGCCTCTGCTAGGCTTCCCAAAATGTAAACAACTTTTTTTTTTCTTTCACTTTCCTCTTCATCTATCAGCTCTACTTTACGCCACCATCTTTGGTAATGTGACAACCATCTTCCAGCAGATGTATGCCAACACTAACCGTTACCATGAGATGCTGAACAGCGTCCGGGATTTCCTCAAGCTCTACCAGGTGCCCAAGGGCTTGAGTGAAAGGGTTATGGACTACATTGCATCCACCTGGTCCATGTCACGGGGTATAGATACTGAAAAGGTATCTCGAACTGTAAGCCACTCATTCAATCACTTGCATGCTTCGCTGTCTGTTTTGGCTGTTTTACATGATTGCAGGTAGTTGCCTCAGCATGTCACAAATGCCATCCCTGTAACACTCTTATTCATTTGTTTCCAGCATCTAGATAACGCCAAGTGTCTGAAATGATGGGTTATTTTCAGACCAATTTTACAGACCATTTTAAAAAGCTGACATTGGCTATGGCTGATAATCTTATTGGACAGTAATTAGCCTTCCCGCTCAATATTACAGAATTATTCGACTGTGTGTAATTGAGACAGTTAATCTTGTGTTTAGGTATGCAATGCCGTCATATCCCCACACCCATTTAAACCTACCTATTCAAAGGCCAATTATGAATTTAATGTAAATTGTTTAACATTAAAAGTGATTCTGCCTAATTCTGTCTCCACAGTTTAAAATGTGCCCATCATGTATCATTCATAGGCTATAAAGGTGCTATAAAAAGCTCTTAAGCCCTTTTCCACCTGACATTATCTTATATAAAAGAGATTCACCACAGTGTTTCCTAACAGATTAGCAGCCTGATGATGTTTTGTACCTAAACAATATAGACCTACTGCCAAGGTCTTCCAAAATTATTTGGTAGGAAAGACTTTGAGCTGATGCCACACACTAAAAAAGATTCATACATAACCAGTCTCTTCAATATATATTAGACACTTTTCCACTTCAGGAACTCTGGCCACTTCCCAGGTAGCGTGAACGTTTACAGGAACGGCCCCCTAATCGGACCGTTGGGCTTTTCTGTTTCCATTGTGGTGCACTTACAAAATAATTATATAATTCTCCAGAGGCAGCACGCCAGCACTAATATTAGAATGTTAAACTAGAGATTTTCCATATAACTTTAGGATTACCTCAAGTCGACATTTGAATGTTGCTCTAAAGTTGATGAAAATGAAATGGCTTTATGGCAGCTGTAATTACTTAATTTAAATGAATATTGACGCTTGTTGTTGTCTTCCACTCATGTTTAACCAATAAGCGCCGGGCCCCATCTAGCAGTTTTTAGGGCTGCTCAGAAGTACCCACCCCGTACTTCTTTCGGCCCTGAAAACGACCCCGAAAAAGTTCATACAGGGTTGGCTCCTGCAGTGGAAAACTGCCGTTTGGTGCCACCCCCTTTAAAACGGCCCATAGGTTCCTGGAGTGGAAAAGAACCTGTTTATGTTAAAAACAAACTAAAGGACTGATGAGAACAACTTTCAGGTGATTGCCTTCAGCCTTGATTCATCTGATCTGTCATGTAAAATTGTTTGTTAAATGTTTATACAGTTATATTCTAGAAGTCTGTCTAGACCTGTTACTGTAGATTTGATCTCAGGGTATAACACTAAAGCCTCTGACAGATCAGAAAGTCTGATACAGGTTTAAAGTGCCACCTGAACAGCACTATGGGGATAAAATGTTCTGTTTCCACAAATAGCCATGGCAAAGGGCCTCGTTTTATGCAACCAGTTAAACAAAGTAAATACTTTATTCTTTATTATTTGGCAAAGGTGGTTTCATTTCTTATATCTTTCCATATAACACATCTTTCCTAGGTGTTGCAGATATGCCCCAAAGATATGAGGGCAGACATTTGTGTTCATCTAAACCGGAAGGTGTTCAAAGAGCATCCAGCCTTTCGACTGGCCAGTGATGGGTGCCTCAGAGCTTTGGCCATGGAGTTCCAGACCATCCACTGTGCGCCTGGGGACCTGATCTACCACGCAGGAGAAAGTGTGGACAGCCTTTGCTTCGTGGTGTCTGGATCACTGGAGGTTATCCAAGATGATGAAGTGGTGGCTATTTTAGGTGAGTCAAAGCTTTTCATTCGATATGGCATTAAAGGAATATTGTGTATTTATTGGCCAGAAGGAGTGCAGTGGAGAATATGTCTGGCCCTTGTAACACAGAGGGAATCACATTTGAACCACTTGCCCCTTTCCTGCCCTCGATTTGCGCATTCGTGCACGGCCATGCCGCGCCAAGAGTCCCAAAATGTAAGCGAGTGAACATATCCATCTACTCTATATTACTATTGGCTTTTATAAGCCAGTCAAGGGGCAGTGTTTTATACTGCCCCCATTCACATGTAAACACAGTGGTGGTGGGACCATTACCTAAAAGTAGTTCTTCTCGACTGAGGGGTTTCATAGTGATTATGCATATAATACATGTTCATGTATTATACACTACTGTTATGCGCAGTCTTTATTTAACCCATATGGACACTACCTGGGCAAAACTGTATATTTTAAAATAGTTTTACATTATTATCCCATGAAATACCTTTTTACACAATGTCCTCGGAAACACAACACTATGAATTGTCTTATTTATGAAGATTTCTCTACAGGAACCAATATTCAAGGAACTTATAGAAATATTTGGCCCTATAGGCCCTAAATAAGATCCTTAATCAAGCAACCTTGGCTTAACATCAATAAACTACTATTGGTTCCTATGGGGCCATTATTGTATCAAAACTATTTACAAATGTGAATGTAGAGTTGTGTAACTGTGGAAGGATAGTCTAGTGGTCTAGGTGTTGGACTCCCAGCCGGAAGGTCGTGGGTTCGAGCCCCAGAGTTGGCCTATCTATAAGCATTCTTGAGCAAGATGCCTAACCCTACCTGCACCATGTAATTGTAAGTTGCTTTGGATAAAAACGTCTGTTAAATGACCTAATTGTAATTAACTTAATCTGTGTATGTGTAAAATAATCTAAATGCATACTGAGATTTCCTCTGCACAGAAGCTTCCAAGAAGTTCCTTCTTACTACTTGTCAAATGCACCATTATAATAGCAAGGTGCAAGCGCACCTGGCTCTTAAAGGGAATGGGAGATGATTGGTTTATTGGATGTAACACCCAAAACACACCCATGAATAATATAGAGACAAAGTACAACCTTTTTGAACCATGCGCCTGCCATTGTCCATGGATTTGGACATGCCCTAAATTCACTTGCGCCATGCGCTTTAGACCGTGTTCTTAGATAATGAAAATAGGGCCCAATATCACCATAGAACGGAAACAAAAATGTAAAGTGTAAGTGTTCCCAAGATGAATCTGCCAATCAATACATCAGGCTGAAGCTGCCTTTTAGGGGAATAAATCAAAAGTGACTTTCCGAGCCATCTCTCTGGCCAAGGCCAAATATTTTCTCACAGATATTATTTTTGCACTGGAACTCAACTAATAGTCAGCAATAGTTTATTTCCAAAAGCCTGAACTTCTTGACTGACAAGAAAACTATCTTAAAATAGTCTTTCATATGAATTCCACTGTTTTATACAGTTGAAAGGGCCCAAACCTTTTTCATATTAAATAGTTTTAAATTATCTCAATGACAGCACTACAGATTGCTATTGAGAGGACTTCTGTTTTACTAAAGGATAGCATTTAAACAGTAAAGTTTCCGTTTTTATTCAGATGCTTTTCATTTTCATTATAAATACTTATTCTATTTAAAATTCAGTACAGTGTGAACCACGTTCTGCCCCAAATACGATTTATTAGCGCATTCTTTCGACGGGAACTGCTAACATTCGGCAGTATTGACTTTGGGATAACAGAAAAATTGAAACTTTCTGTGCAGGTAAAGGAGATGTATTTGGGGATGTGTTCTGGAAGGAAGTGACTCTTGCCCAAGCTTGTGCCAATGTGCGGGCGTTGACCTACTGTGACCTGCACGTCATTAAACGCGACGCTCTGCAAAAGGTGCTGGAATTCTACACAGCATTCTCCAACCATTTCTCCAGGAATCTGCTGCTGACGTACAACCTAAGAAAGAGGGTAAGTGTGGCAGAAAGGCAACTCTTGAAGGCAGAGGGTTTAGGAATAGTCCATTTTCAACATGATAACCTGAACAAGAACTAGTTTGCTTTTTACCTGCATAATTAGAGAAGAGAAAATATGGAGTTTATGTGTCACCATGGATTTTACAAGTTAAACAGATTTCAGATGAGTGTGGTTTCTCTTATTTGTCTCATGCTGAGGCTCTTGCTCAGAATTGTGATAACATTGAATGGTTGAAACTTGCAGCTGGCAGACCAAAAAAGATCAGTTGCTGCCAAAGTGGCATCATGAGCTCTAAAATATGTCAGAAACAAACCAAACTATACTGTAGTACTGTGGTACCAAAAGATTGTAGTGTGGAATTAAATTGTGAGAGTAGCATTAAGGGTATGTACCTAAAGATGTACTTTAAAGATGCTTATCTAACTTCTTGGCTTACGTAAACAAGATTTGTGTTCACTGCCCTTAAACAATGTCAATCATGTCCCGTAACAGCCTGGGTAATGAACTAAGTGGAAGCTTTAAGAGTGATATTGGAATGGTAAACCCTTGACTTTGTAGCTTCCTTACCTATATATACATTAAATCCTCCCGACGAAGTTCGGTAAAAAATAATCTGTTTTTCCCGGGCCAGAACCGGATCGTCATTTTTATCCACCATTGACTGACTTTTTTTTTCAGAAACAAACATGTTTAAAAATCTCATCACCATCTCTACTAGTAGTGTGAGCTTTCAAGTTTAAAAAACGAAATTGTTGTAGTGTGTTATTGAATATATATTTAAGTTTTAGATTAAAACTACAAACAACAAACAAACTGGAGCAGTCCTAGACAAGCAAAGGTATTTGTGGGTTTTGGGACGTGGCACTGTGCGTGAAACCCACCCCTCTGACATCCTCTGTTCAGATATCAACAACAGTGAAAGCCACTGTATGATTGGAACTACCAGTCATTCCCTCGTTCATAAAACCGTTACCCTGCCCAGGAGAGTGCATGTGACTGAATTGCCTGCATAAGCGAAGGCAATCTCATCTATTGCATTGAGCTGACCATTCACAAGGGTCCTATACTGTACATTCTAGATTTATACGACTAGGAAATTGGGGAATTGATTGAATGGATAGCACACTGTAGACTGAAATCCTGGTAGCTTTACATAAAAGGTTCATCTGCAAAAATGTTGTATTTAAGGCTTCATCTAAATAAGATGGTATAAGTTTAAAACTAGAATAGGTTACTTTTTCAGTTTATTTTATTAGCGCAAATAATCGAATAATCTGATAATAATAATAATAATTTAACATTAGTGAACTCGTGATAATAGATTTTAATATTTACAAATTGGAATAAAACACATGTGTGTACTGGTGCAATAGAGATTAAATATTTCAAACTGTCTGTAAATGTCTGTAAACTGGTGCCTCAACAATGCAAATTCCACATAAACACTAAGGTACAGATTGAAATGTTCAACTATTGTGCATTTCTGGATCCCCCCCAAGTATTGTGCCTGCCCATTAATTTTCTCCCTCGTTTATGATTTAGTTGATTCCCGCCTTGAGATCATTCTTGAAACACCTGACAGCGTAATCAAGAAGCAATAATTATGGTTGCACAGGCACCCAGCTTCTATAAATGGAAAGCACTCCAGAAATGTCTATGCACAACATCGCGCTTCATTTCCTAGCACTGTAAACACCAATTGACAAAGTTTATGCAGACACAATTATTTAATTGTAACAGCACTTACTCAGAATCTAAGAATAATTAAATTAAGCTGTTTCATTACACAATAAAAAGAATGTGCTGTCACTGTTGCCATTCTCATTTCATTTTGCATCATATAGTTATTGATCAAATAGCAATTATGTTCCTCTCATGTAACTTGCATATGTGAAAACCACCAGGACTGTGACTTATATATAGGTCATTGGAACTCTACATATAATATAGCATATATTCCACATATAATATCTCTTTGTCATTAGAATAGCCTCTTTAGGTGACATTTACAAAGCCCATTGTCACGTTTGGCGTGCACACACCCGTGCACGCTCCGTGCCTCCGGTCCAGGCTGTGCACCTGCAGGGGATTAGCCCCACGCAGGTGCGCCTCCTTAGTTGATTATGGACAGTTGGTCATTGTTTGCTGTTCTGTTAAGCTTACCTGTATGTTGTGTTGCACCTGTGTGAATTAAACTACCCTTTATTGCGTACACCGTTGCTTCGTCTGCCCTCGTGTTTTCCTCTGGCTCGTGCCTACACTCGCCACTCCACAACGCCTATTACACCCACACAATTTAAAAGACACCATAGACAAGCATCTACACACATAAACACTGTCAATGACCCAGACAATCTTTAATAAATAGCATCAATTTGTGATTCTCTAAATAGACTAGTGACTAGATAGCCTGGTCATCCTGATTTTATGCTCTAAATAGCAGTCTGGAAACTCTCTATTCCCGTACCAATAAGGATGAATCAAGTCAATAGCAGACGATTAAACCACCTTCAACTAATCAGAACAAAACCTACAGGGATAATTTTCTGAACGCAGGCAAATAATTGCTGTCGGCACCAACTGAACTGCCCACTTGGACACTGATTGGGTGAAGGTTTTGAAAACTACTCGAAGCAAGGCAGAATAGGATGGTTTTACTAGGCTAGAGATTGTTGGTTTGTGTTTGTGTATGTGATTTATTCGCTGGATAGTTGCCGATTAAAGCTTTCCATTTTTTGTAGATTGTCTTTCGAAAGATTAGTGATGTCAAAAGAGAGGAAGAAGAGCGCCTCAGGCGTAAACACGAAGCGCCGTTGAACCTCCCCCCAGATCATCCGGTGCGAAGACTTTTCCAGCGCTTCCGACAGCAGAAAGAGGCGCGCTTGGCGCCTGACTCAGATGAGCATGACATTGAGAAAGGCCCCATGTACGCAGAACCACCTTTGACTAAAGCACCAATTGCCACCACCAGCATCGTCACAGTAACGGAAAGCCCTGCCACACCTTCATCGTCGACGCCCCTGAACTCCACGCCGTCAGACAAGGCCAAGCTCCAGGCGCCACTTCCTGTTGCCTTCGTGGGTTCCCGACCCGCTGAGCCTGCAAAAGGCAAAGGCTGGGGGCGCTTTAAAGACTCCTTGGCCAAACCAGACAACTGGAACAAAGTCTCTAAAGCTGAATCTATGGAAACTCTGCCCGAAAGGACCAAAGCTCCCGAATCACAGATGCTTTTGAAGAAGACGGACTCCTGTGACAGTGGGATCACCAAGAGCGACTTGCGCCTGGACAAAGTGGGAGACTTCCGCACAACGCCTCAGGACCGCAGCCCTGTCCAGCCGGAAGTTAGACACGGCTTCTACCCAATCCCGGAGCAGACACTTCAGGCCTCGCTTCAGGAGCTGAAGCTGGAGCTAAAAGACGATCTTAAGAACCTGAACGTTCGAATGTCTACCCTGGAGGCCCAACTTACAGAAGCACTCCAGCTTCTCAAAGCTAGGAGTGCTTCTGCCAGCTTCCCAAAGCCTCTGTTTGATATTTCGAGACCTGCTTCACTGGAGTCAGACAAAGACGACATCTTCTCTTAAAAGGTGACCAGCCAATGGTTTCAGAGAGAAATGTACACTGTACGCAGTTGCTTAACGCAGATAGGATGCAGTAATGTCTGGATCAGTTGGAAAGCTGCCCTGGGCACACCGTTAAGATTGGGGTAACATCGTGAACTAAGATTCACTAGATTTTACCCCGAGTGTAACTGTGAGTAATGGACCTACAGTACTGTTTTGAGAGTTCAAGGTACTGAGATGTTTTAGCACAGAACTGTAAAACAGACAGCTCTACAATGTTTGTACATAAGTTTGACTTATTTTTCCATAAATACTTGGAAAAATGTTTTGACCAGTAAATAGTTTATACTGGTTCATATTATCCCAAAGGTTGAGAGTGTGGACAAAAACACATGCGTAATGTATTACAATTTTAGCTTGTAGTGTAACACTCCAAACAGCATGAATTATTTGTTCTCGAACATTTATATACAGTAAGATTCCCTGCATGTCAAGAAAGGCTTGTATATGAAAATGTTTATCCATCCTTATGAACTACTGGAATAAACCAACTAGTTTGCAATATTTTTACATTAAGAATGGAATTTTAAATTGAGAGTGAGATTTCATGGAAACGTCCACATGTTAAGTTCCAAAGCTATGGACATGTTTTGATGTTATCATTATTATGATGAATAATACAACACCTACTACTGGCTAGGCAATGTGATTGTAGATTGGACCTCATCCTTGCTGATGATAAAATGAAATAATTCATCCTTTAATACATACAGTATATCCTATAGCTATAGAAAAACTGAATGTTGAAATAGCTGGATATGATGAATATGAACGAGAGATCTTCTATATGAGGCATTAGGGGCAAGTTAACCATCTACCCTGCAATAATCATATTTAGAAACAAGAAACATTTCTTCCAATCTACATTGAACTGTTAGAAAAGTCAGAGTACTGTAGACTATGGTCCAATCTATGTTATGATTGTGTGGAATTGTGAAATAGTGGCAGCACATGGCGATGAACCACAGCTAGCAGCATTGCCATTATGGCGGTAAAGAATGCCCTATCCAGTATTATTATAACAGATATAACTCAGTACATGCTGTTTGCGTCCCGTGCTACCTAAGTTAATACATATGACAGGCTTGGTTTTCTACATTCAAGCTGCGGAGCGAGGAATTTCCATATAGGCAAAATCATAATGCTATAGGATTCTATTTTGTGGTAATTTTATATGGAATGGATGTGGAGATGCACTGTGTCTATATGTATGCATGTGGTTTTGTTTATGTGCCTGTCACCTAAGATATCTTGGTCATTATTCAACAGCAATGAAAGCACTGATTGGGATGGTTCAGCAAGATAAAGGATAAATATATATCAAAGAAATTACCTCAGCTAACCTGAAGACTATGATCGAATCGAATGGCCTGTCAGCTTCCATCATATATCGACAATATCACCATGGGTTCTTGAGCAATCCTGAAATGCAGAACATTGAAGATTGAAAATTAGGTTGCTTAATGGTCTTTCACCATGCATTTCATAATGAAGTGATCACATATAATTTTGTAGGGCAGAATCAGTATCAAAACTCAACGTTTGATTAAATAAATTAAATGTTTGTGTGCTATATAATAGGGATTTTACTAAATTCTAATGTTTAGTAGTACATAGACTTACAGAAATAATTTATAGAGGTGATGGGGTTGAAAGGTCTCAGTTTTATCTGAAATCTAATGTAAATGCACCAACATCTGAAATCATTCTTTATGATCTTAGTACAAAGGAATATCCTTTATAGAAATTTGTCACACTTGGCCCTCCATTCCCACATCTCTTTTTAGTTGTAAGCCCCCTGTCCACCCACATAGATGTTTTGAGATAATTAATTATAATGGGGCTTATTAGACCTCTTCTAAGGGCTGCTAGGGCAGGACAACTGATACCTTAATTTTTGACTACAATATGTGCAATTTGGTGACCTCAGCAAACATGTTGTTTCTGCCAAAATACCTGTAGCTGGCAAAATCTATGAGTGTGGACAGGGGCTTAAAATCACAGCTGTTCAGAAGGGATTGCGCTAGCTCATGAATAATCGCACAGTCATTACATTAAATGTGATACCATTACAATGATGTCAATTACCAGACCAACAGTAGTATTTAGGTATGTAATGTTTGAAACAGGCATTTACAGAAGAGTGGACCATTAGCATTGAAGAGCATATGGCTCTGCCTTATTTAACTAAAAATATTCATATTTATTGCATTGCAATGGCCTGTAGCATCACATAAACTGATACAGCATTGCCTCATGTTTCAATAATAATAACAGTAGTAGAATTATCAGATGTCTATGCACTTTAACTACATTGATGCTTGAAGGTCTTCATAACGTTATTAGATATAAAAGCAAGCATATTTAGCTTGCTTTTCATCAAACTGCTTTTGAATTCATGCAGTATTGTGAACAGACGATTACAATGCAAAATGATTTGCACTCAATAAGAATAATCAATGTAATACTATAAATGTAAACAAGACTATGATAATGATTTGATGAGCTTATTTTCACAGAATAAATACATGTTCACAGCCAGTGAAGCAAAAGGGATAGTAATGCTAGATGGTACACTGGTGGAAGAAGTGCATATTCAAAAGAGGTTTTCCTTAAATGTGTCAGATGTATTTCATATTTGAACAGGTTGAGAGGGACACAGTAGGGAAAGGGAAAAAATGCTGCGAATGTCCCAATTCCACAGTCTATGGCCAAACCTCCATCAGACATTAATCTCTCAATACATAAATGGGCATGAAGGAAAAAAACTCAACACGCATGTGTTCTCAAAGCTTGTTTAAAAAATGTAAGAAGCACTTAAAACATGCATTTTTAATGAAAATATTCACATACTGTAAAATGGATTCACTTTTAATGAAGAGAGCTCTGCTGTAAACGTATGATTTCGGAGAATCCATGTTGAACTTCAAATACTAATTCAATTCATTGTCAACAGTCTTATATTGACCTAACAATGTAAATGTAGTGCATTGATGACATAATAAGCATGCTTGAGGACAAATAACCACTCATTTGAATAATAATGTGAATTCATCTAATGTTTAGTAAATATTTGAGGGTTTATTACCCAATGTATGCATTATGTATTTTTCTCTGCATTACGTACACCTCTGCATGTCACTAACCCACTACCCTGCGTATTCATGAACTCTAGAAGGATCCCCACCTAAATGATTAGAACTGCATATTGAGACAAAAATGATCTATGTTCACCCTTTAGCTTGCATTATGGTCCACTGTAGTTTGCTTCTATTCATTTTAATGGGTTCAGTTTATATAAATCCTAGAGGCACTGCTAAATTGAAAAAGAATGTATCTTTCTGGCATTATATAATTGGAATGGCAGAATCGCCCATGTATTTAAAGTCTTTTTTTTTTTTTAATGACAAATGCTAAGAGGTGATTTTAAAGTTCTTGTCCAGCCACTCGAGTTCTGCATTAATGTAACTGATTAGACCTCTCCTCAGAACTATCTAGGCGTATCTAGACTCGAAAGATTGACATCTCCCTGGTTGTCCCAAGCCAGTTTTGTTGCACCAGACAACTTCAATGTCTAATTAACCAAAACAAAAAACACCAAAGTTGATCATATCATGATGTGATGAGTCTGTTTATTGATTCTTAAAAACATGGAGGCAGAAAACCGTCACATAAACAGTATACAAAAAACACAGGTAGGGTACAGTATTGATTCAAGCACACACAATTAGTTAAAAGGCCAATGTGTACTTAATGCATATAAATAGCCTACTTTTCAAATGCCCTTCATGTACCCAGAATCATCTGGAAATAATTATTTCTACCCCCTCCCCTCCCCCAAAACAAATTGCAGAATTAATTTTAATATAATTTTTATTTTGGCCATTGGTTCAGCCCAACGACTAAGCACTGATCTCCATGCATTATATCTGGCACATTGGTACTAAAGCATTTCTTACCAGACTTAATCTTTTATCATCGCTAAAGATAGAGTGAAGTGCAAGTGGATGTAGGCGCATTCTAAAATTCATAGACAAGATCTCTGAAAGCAATAAGAGTACCGCGCTGTATCATTTATAATCACAGGTTGCATCAGTACCCGAAAAGTGCATAATGCGATTTTTTCCCTCTTAAAATCTAAATTATACACTTTGTACCATCTCCGCTAACACTTGCCTGTTATTAGACATTACCTTCCTGACAATGAAAAGCATGCAAATTGTGCCTTTAGAAAACTGCCATGTGACCCTTACCCACTACTGAATCACGTTTCTTCCTATTTAAAATTAGCATGAAAATGGAAGCTGAATGATATAGCACTATTTTTGTGGTCAACTCTTGGGAGATGCCTGGTACTTGGTACAAAATGTATGCACTGGTTATATGGGAATGTTTTGCTGAGAAGGTAAACTGGCTACAGTTTATAGTCATTCCATATGCACATGGCTCTATACAAACATTTCATGTGATCGGAAATGTAACTACTGCAAGCACAACAGGAATACTTTGTTAACTGCTGTGATATACTATCCATAAAAATAAACATTTTATATTTACTACGTCCTGGGTATTATTTTTCACCCTTTTGGCCAATTTCTGGCAATAACTTCGACACAGCATGCTTATAAAATGATGTATGCATTTCACCCAGTGATTTAATAGGGCTTCTTGTTACCTGTCTTATCTTCTCATGTCAGCTTTGTGCTTATTTAATAAGATTTCTCACTGACCCACTGCCATGATCCTTCTTAGTGCCAGAGATAAGATAATCCCCAAGACAGAAATAGAAATCAACAAATGGAAAAACCCTGGAGGCCCGTCAAAAGAATGAAGTTTTCCAAAAACGATTGCTTTTCAATGCTTTATTATAAATATGACAGATTTGTGCGTCAGGATGCACCAAAGGGTTGCGATGTGAGATTTTGAGGATTTCTGTCAAATTAAAATAGATAGTTCAATGGTGGTTACGGTTAGATAGAGAGACAGATGACACATATTATGGTTCACAGGTCGTGAGACCATAGCTCACAAAGTTTAAAAACTGATATTGTTAGAAAAGGTAGAATATTGCATCCTAGGGTGGCAGGCCAAGTAATTCAGGTAGAAGATAATACACACTGTTTGCAACAGAGCATTAGCCTGGGGCAGCGACTGTTTAGAAAGCAATCCATCATCGTTAACAAGGATTTCCTGGAATGAGTCCTCTGAATAACAATACTCTTGTGTGGCTCTAACTACTTTTTAGATCTCCAATGCACAGTTCAGCGCCAGTTGAACTGTGCATTGTGAATTTAAAGAGGTTGCGATGCTCAAATAAACAAATAAACGAGCCATGAAAGTGTGCATAGAGATTTACACTATATCACGGGGGCTGACTTGTCTAATAAACTTAAGGTTTATTAAAAACCACCCTTTTTGAAACTACTAAGAAAGTTTGTTTATCTCAATATTTAAAGATTGAAAGAAACAATGCATATATTATTTTTTCCTCATAAAGTCCTCATAAATCTGAAATGATTGCCCTTCTGTGATAATGTGATAACAT
Organism: Percopsis transmontana; assembly: GCA_025447815.1. Lineage (NCBI taxonomy): Eukaryota > Metazoa > Chordata > Actinopteri > Percopsiformes > Percopsidae > Percopsis > Percopsis transmontana. The sequence goes on along the minus strand of JAOEHI010052925.1, from coordinate 9,451 downwards.
TTTTCAAAAAAGCCTCACAAGTTTCCATCTAATATTTTTGTGTATCCCAAAATAGGCTGGAACTAACTGCATGCCCTCTAGCAACACATGATGTTATTGAGTAGCGCTTCAGCTCAGTGACTGGTACCTGCTTATTAGACCTTTAATGTTGCGTATCAACAGACCATGGTACAGACAAGTCTTACAGGTACAGTATAACCTGCATTAAACCTTCCACCTGTACTAGAATTCACCATCAATGCTGCAGCTTCTGGACGGCCTTGGGTGGGCTTGGCACTGTGGGAAAGACCTGCCGCGTTGAAAGGACAGTGGGGACGCTGGTTAGAAGCCAGGTATACCACAGACAACACTCGGTCAGGGTTTTGGTTGCTTGGTAGAAGGGATTCAAACGCCAGTGCCACTGCAAGGTTACTCATGGTGGGTTTGATGTCCACTCAAGTCCAACCTGGGCGAAGCAGTACAAGAAAGCCAACATGGGCGGGGCAATGGTAGACCAGCCTGAAATAGGAAAACAATGAATATTGTATAATATTCAAAAGAAATATGAAAGAAATATGAATAGTATTAGTAAAACATTTGGTACCACTATGGGCCCTATTTTAACGATCTAAGTGCACATTGCATTTTTAATCTTTTGCAAGATTGTGCGCTGCTGCGTGTCGCTGTGTGTGTACCAGGCATTAGTTTACGCGCGTTGTGCGCCCACCCATGTTGATAATGCACCCTTAAAACTGTGAAATACTGCGCCATTGACTCCTAGACCAGGTTTTTGGTTGGTCAATCACAATCGCTTTCTGCTGCCAAGATAGCAACGCGCCAACAATTCACCTGACCACACCTGAAATGGGCATTTGCTATTTAAACAACATTGGGCATTAATTAGGCCTACCATGGCATGTTCATGACAGGTCAGAAACATTCATAGACTTACTTCATGTTCATGACAGGTCAGAAACATTATAAGAATCATAAGAATCATAACCAAAAGCAAGTTTTACGTAGATTTTATGTCTAACGTTTTATCTATTTCATACAAGTGTGATGTATTCTTTTTATTTATACTAACAATACTCGTTCGCGTCTACAGCTGTGATCATGAAAGGGATGGCAGGCAGGGACAGCTGCCTCCATCTCAACCCCATCTGGCCTGCTTCCAGATTCTCTCAGTGACCAGCACTTGGAACCACAATGCATTTCAATATTCAATTCACTTCTATTCTCGTCAGAATCTCATTCACACACACACACACACACACACACACACACACACACACACACACACACAATTTATATGCAGGTGGATGCTCTTCCAGTCTGAAGTAAGGGTAAAACTGGCTATTGCGATGGATGGTTGTTTGGTGATTTATTTATTTTTTTTCTATACCATTAAGGAAACATTAATATAACAGTTCTGCTGTTGAACTGCAAATAAATATAGTTCAATATGTGTACACTGTCCTATATGGGGGTTTTCATGTACAAATTAAAGCTGTTTGCCTGAAACCTTTCTATTGGAAATGTGCAGTTATATTTAAATGGGATGATAAACTTTATTAACTTTTTGCCTGCGATGTGTTTTGAAATATATTACTTTAATGTATTCAGGTATAATCTTGTCCCTCACCTTGCAAAGGAACTTTGATAATGTGCTGAAAATGTCAGATGAATCTTCAATATATAATGGAATATATAATGAAAGTACTGTATTTGCACATTTAGAGTCCATGCAAAGGTTTTGGTCGTGTGACCTTCATCCCTCTAAGAAAGATTTTTTGAGGTTTAACTTGACTTTAACCTTCAAAAGTCATATGGCACTTTTGATAAACCCTCAACTTTATAGCTTGCCTTACCTCCACACACTGATTGCTTGGCATGAAATAATTGAAATAATTGAAATACTGAATGATACATATGAGTGTGCATACTAAATTAAGTTGAGAATATAGTAGATGCACGTTTTTGAGAAACAATGGAATTCAATAAAGGTAAAAAATAAAAAAAATAAAAAGTACACCACAAACGAGTATAAATCCTCACGTATCGTGAGGGTTTATATAGAGATAAGGAAGGTACAGGGTCGAGGGTTTAACAAGTAGTAATAGCAGCATGTAATTGTAAGACGCTTTGGATAAAAGCATCTGCTAAATGACCTAATTGCAATTGTAATCGTAATTGTAATTAAAAAAAGCTCAATATTGCTTTAAGTCAAATGCCCTACTAGAACAATGAAGATTTGGCAAGTGAGTAAATTTCAACAACACCCTCAGTGTGGAATAATTTTCTTTCCAATGACTGAAACTCAAGTCACAGAGGATTATTTTTTGACCTTAGGCAATTCATAATAACTTCAATTTAGGTCAACAAATGTGACTTACAACAAGCTCTCAGATGCCATCTATGCGGGCATAAATTTGAGAAGGTCAGGGGAGTCTAGGATTCAATTTAAATGATATATTTGGGACCCTCAACTAATTGATCAGTTTTGTTTGCATTGATAAAGGACTTTCCACCCAAATCTATCTCAGGGGCCCCATTAAATCTAACATTTAGAGGCACTGTGACTCAACATAAAGACATTAGCACCAGATGCTTGTAAACTTAGTCAATACTAGTGATTCTGGTAATTATTGTCTTCATACTAAATTCAATTTTTGTTCTTTCACTCTGTAAAGTCGGTGGATTAAAATAGTGGATAACAATTACAACAGCAACAGCTCTGCTAATTAACTAGCCACTTGCTACCAGTTGTTGAAATACATAAAATAAATAAAAATATATGTATTTAGTTTTGTGTTATGATGGGTAATGGAAATTGAGTCACTTATACTTCAGTCGAAAAGTGCTTATGCCTTCACAAATGGTCTTGGCTTTCTAGGAGTAGCAGCTGAGAGAAAGGCAAAGACTTGCATTTTCCTTCTATAGTACGTTACTCTGGGCCTAATCGGACACGTCTAAGGACTGAGTTACCGTTGTCTCTTGATTAACACACACAGCTCAAGTGCAAATGAGGTGAAAAGGGCCGCAGAGTTTAGCAGTCATTTGGAATTCTTATCCTGATTGGCCAATTATAAAAAAAATAAATAGCTGCTTAAAACAAAATCCAAAGATGATCCGTGATTAGTAGGACAGTGCAACTTACAACAGAGGGGTCAGAGCCCATACAAACCTCAGTGAGCTGCATCAATGAAATCTACAGGCTGATTTAAACGCACTGATGTGATGTTCATTAAATAGCGCTGCGCGGCCCTTGGTGGTTAATTATGAAGGCATCAGGAACAGTGTTTGGACCCAGAATAGGATCAGTAAAATAAGTCTGGCAACCGACTGCAATCCTCACAAAGGATGCTCTTATTGTTTTTATCCGTTTTAACAGCTAATGGAAAATAGTTTTATATTACACACACACACACACACACACACACACAAATGTTCACTAAACATGAACACACTCATGGACATTGGACGGTATTGGACATTTGGCAAAGCCAAGAATACCAAAAATAACCATTTGATGATTAAAAAGCAAATGGGCAAAAGCTCAAATGTACCGTCTTAGGTACTCAAGTGCCAAATTAAACAATTGTGATGAAGCCAAATTTGTTTTTTGTGAGGGAAGGACAGTGGCTGATCTTAAAAGAAAGATGCAGATAAATGGAGGAGAAATCCTCGACACTACTGAGGGTCTGTTGTCTTGTTTTTAGCCAAATAAAGGGCCGTAGGGGGGTGGTAAAAGCTCTGGCAAAGCCACACGGCAGATGTTCTACTATTGGTGAACATTTCCCAGTGCCCGTGCGTCTGACTTTATGAACCTCCACTCAACAATGGGTACTGGTTGGTAACACAGCTGACAGAAAATAAGGACATTACGATGGCAAAACCTCTCGGGTGAGTGTTATAGACGGCAGCTCACCTTGAACAAAAACACGCTTCCAGAAGATTCTGCCCACGTGCATTCCCCCAAGGAAAACCAGATTAGACAGGATGAGCATGGCAGTGGAAAAGGCGGAAAGGAAGGCAACGCATCGCCTTTTCATGGGCGCAGACAGCTGTTTCTCCTGGTGAATGTCAGTTAAACCACAAGAGGCTTGTTATTGTAGACACATCTTGAAAACGCACCATCCATGATTTTAACAACCTCACAGCCCAGCCATATCAATCAGAGCAATCTAATCTTTGTCTAATCTGTGCGAGTATGTAAAATTTATAGCAAAATGAATTGCTTTCTATTCTATCTAAATGTCATGAGACATTTTCAGCCAGCGTCTATTTTCAGACAATAAACCAGCTCTTCCCCAGGATAACCACAAATAACAAAAAGGTATGATACTGTAGTTGTCAACTCGAGCTTATTGTCTGGATTGCCACAGTGTATTGTGTGAGCCGGGGGCGGGCAAATCTGTGAAATGCACTCGATAGCTAATATTAGCTACATACTTTGTTACGCATCATCATCATCATTATGCACAAGATAGAATAGCTACAGGGAACTTATAATTTCACTGACAAATCAAAAATATCAAGCCAATTAGCTTGTTCCCCCAGCAGGTTTAATCTACCTCCTCTAAGTTACGCAATCTTTCTAGTTCAGTCAAGTTGGTTACACTTACAGTACACCTAAACTTACAATAATGGATTGAAGCCAGGGTAAGGTTAAGAGGGTCTTCAGCCCATTCTCGGTCAGAACTCCAGCCCAGTTCATCAGAGCCCAGTACTGCAGGTAATCATGGCCGCCATGCCACAGGCAAACAAAGCCAAACGCCAGGCCAGTGGACAGAACCTTCCAAACAGGGCCATGGTGTGAACCGCCCAGCGGGACGTAGATGTATCTGGAACACAAGAACAAGCAGGTAGCCAGGTTAACTATTGACGAATACATGTAAAAAAAAAAAAAAAAAAACGGTATATGTAAGATAATGATGTTTTTAACAGTGAAAGGTGAACATTGCAGGAACAGTAGCCAGTGGGTGGCACAAATGCAAGACAAAGGGGTTTGCAAATGGCACCGCAATGTTCCATTGAATTCCAAAGAGCACCTGTCACAGAAATTATCATGTCATCTTCATTGATTTTTATTCAAATAAAGCAATGCTCTGATGCCAAATGCAAAAACAGAAGTGGTCCAGAACACATGAATCCATCTAAAATCAGTTCCAATGTGTCTCTGATTAATATTTTAACTTCCTAATCAATAAATACCCATTTCAATAGGCTTTGACTGAATATGAACACGTTAATACAGTACAATAATGTAATTACGGTGAACAAAGCGGTTCTCATTATTAAATGAAAATTCAACTGAACAATGAATTACCCTTGCCATATGATGATACAAGTTGAAATATTGCCTATAATTATTTAATACCTAGGCACTTTTGAAGAGATTAATATATATTGTGTCACATTTAAAGCACACATTAGTCTAATGCCGCAAAAACGCGAACGCATATTAACATAGCCTTAATTAAGAGAGGGCGCCCCGCATCACATGAAGAAAAATGGTTTGTGGTATCACAAGAGCATTGATGGTCTCTGGGGCCCCCACAGCTCCACCATACTAGATCACTTCACAGCACTTACAACCAAACATCACATTCAGTCTGCTGTTGCTGAGCTGGGAACTAATTATCCCAGGCACCCTGAGGCTGATCAATGTTCCTGAAAGATGACCCAGCAGTTTGGGAGCCTTCAGCAGAGCAGCCCAGCCTGCCCGTGTTCTGCTAATAGCAGAGGTAAAGGTTGGAGCTTCCTCGGTGTTAAAGCCACCCGTATGCAGACATACAGAATGCCTTTATTGATGTATCTAAGCAGCTACCTATCATAGCTACCTATCAACCAGTCTCTAAGATTAGCTAGAAGTTCTGTGTTTAGCAAAATGTACAAAATGTATACAAGTATACAAGTATACATTTTCCGTCATGATGGAGCAAGCCGCTGATGAAAGGTGTGTTCTGACCGAGGTACAGTAAAATACAATTACCAATGTCATGTCAGTATAACTACCAGTGTAATTAAAATCCTAAACAATATTGTGGAACTCTTGCTATTTAAATGAATATAGGGACTCATTAAAGGTTATCGGCAGTAGCAGAGAAAGATGTCCCTACCAAATTTTAACCTAAACCTATACGCCCTTGTGCCTGTACACTAACCAACCTTGGCATGCCCCTGGACAAACTTGAGGCAGCGGGCTTGTAGTCTCTCCTTTCTCTGAACTGGGACCAAAATGCATTATTACAATACTATATACGTACAGTATGTTATATTATTATACTATACTGCATTACTTGTTGTGTAATCTTGCAGGCCAGATATGACTATGCCATGTTTTGAGAACATTACACTGCCTGGGAACAATCTGTTTCAAATCTGGCTTTGGGGTGGAGCAGAGATCCTGGACTTTGGACTTTGTTGATTCATTGGCTTCGCTGCCTCTCCCAACAGAACCAGCCCTAGCTATGATCATGCCCACCCTTAACTTTCCCCAGTCCGTCCACTTTTAACATCCGGAGTAGAAAAGACAACACGAGCGAATGGATGTTTTGGTCATCGTTATATGTTATATGCAGACCCTGCAATCATATTTAGCTGGCTAAATAACTTTAGACTTACTTTAACTACTTTAACTGTAGTTTCGCCATCCTGGGTGTAACATTCTAGCACATTTAGCTAGAGTGAGCCATTATATATCAAGATAACTACTTGACTATTAAACATTAAACATAATAAAACTAGGTTAGCAATAGTAGCCTGTCAATAGTTATTTTCATGGTGCATGAAGTCATCTCATGCACCTTCAAAAAGCAAATTGTGGCCTCCCTTTTTTGTCAATGGATTTCAGATTCAGGACTTTCTGTGCATTTAGTTATTTATCTAAATATTAAATATTGCTCAGCCCTCCATGGATTCCTAACACCATATTCTTGGGAAGAAAAAAACTCTGCAAGAATATATAGTTACAGTTCTCATAAAAGAGTACAACCCTCTTTAGAAGTGAGTATTAAGAGGTCTGTTGTCATGGAGGTCGTGTAGGTTACAGACATTGAGGCACAGGGGCAGGGAAAAGAGTGAGGGAACGATGAAGGTTGAGCCACTCAGCCGGCCAGTGAGATGGCACGTCGGGAATGAGTCATGTGGAGCACATAATTTAACACCAACGCACTCATCCAGCGCCCTTCAGACAATTACAAGCAGACTTTCAGAACTGCATTAGAATCTCTTTAGCAGCACTTATGCCACGAAGATACGCGGGGGCATCATATCTCGGGTTCTCTTTGCATCTGCACTAGCGTAATTGCTAATGGGTGCCGTAGAGCTAGGAAAAACATTTTCTAATATATGTGGATTAGGATGGAAACTCTCATTTGCAATGTAGATTGTGGTGTCTTCCACAAATTGTTTCTAATAAACTCTGATTACCATATGTATCAAATTTTACCTAATACTAAATGTGTCTATTTAAAAAAAATGTTAGGTGCTATTTAGCTCATATTAAAACAGAAAAAACAGTTACTTGTTTAAATAGACACGGTTTATCAAACAAAACCCTTGAGTTATGATTCACAGAAAATTACACATTTACCTATCAGACCCCCAACCCCAAACAGGGTACGTTCAGCCAAGTGTGCATCATTAAAAGCAGACAAACTAATAATGATCGTTGTTTACAGTGAGACAATGCATAATGCGCCTTGATTACATATGCGCATATTCAACAAGTAGAGAAAAACTGTCTACCTATAATATGCAACCTCATAATCATGAAAAAGCCCATATGCAAATGCAGCATTGCCTGTCTCTTGAGATACCCGTGTTGGCAGAGAGCTCTAGAATGACACCTAGTTTAGGGTAATTCAACTGAGAAGTGAAATAACAAATAATAAAAAGGAGCTATTTGTGTGATAACTAAATACAGCGTCCATTCTACACACTGGTCCAACTATTAAAATAAATGAGTCAGTTTAACTATGCCTGTATTGCGCTGTGCATATAAAGTACATTTGTGGAATACAAATTAAAGTCCACAGTTACAGTATAACAGCTGTTACTGGCATTAGAGTATAATTAACATTTTAAATTAGCATTACCATTTGAATTGGGCTGTCCAACACTCCTAGAATTTGATTAAGTGCCTCTTACCTGATGAGCCATCGATAGAGACCCACATCAAAATGCCTGAAAGAGGGAGAAGAAATTCAGTGTTTGACTGAGAAATTTACATACTGATATTGCCATGCCCAAGAAACACCTGAGCACCCTCAAACATGACAAAAGCCTCATTGGTTTAGAGACCACGTAGACAGAAGCATGTCTCGGTCAGTGTGTGCATAAGTGTTAGAAAGATGATGGATCAGATTGCATTTGCCTCAGCACCTTTGGGCAATCTAGGCGACAAGCACAGAGACGGCTTGCCTAAGTATGATTTGAACCAAAGTGAAACAGATTGTCGTGGCTGATTACATTTGCAAGCAGAAACACATGTGAAGGTCATGAAACTTGCCAAGCCTTTAACCACATCTTATCCAAATTATTGTATTGTAAGATTTGGTCAGATACACTACTTTATATATGTTTGTCCAGAGAAGACAAAATCCAATGTGTTTTGTTATGAATTATATTACTATATATAATTTTACACGTCAATCTTTTCTGGCAGATGCAAGTGGAAATCAGCCAAAAATTTACTAACAACGCAACCTGTTTTAATAACATACATTTCACTGTATCACAAAATTGCCTAAATCTTTTGTACAGTATGTTTTTAGTAATAATGGTATTAAGAGACTGACTAAATTCTCTTTCGTGAATATTTCTTGACACTGCTGTTGTTCTGCTACAGTACATTTACACATAACATACAAATTCAAGCATGTGTGAATTCTGAAGCATCACAGAACCTAAAATAACAGCATCCACACTAATCCATTTCAGCTTGGTTTTAAAACAAGGGTGAACTATGTGTTCTGGCTGTAGAGGTGACCGGTTGTTCTGATTGCTAGTAATGGTACAAGATGAGGCTAAACGTCACACTCAGAGAATTTGACTGTTGTAAATTGGCCACTTGAAGCACTTCCCTTTAAATGCCCTTTCTAGAAGGCGGTGTACCGAGGCCGGGAGATATTCTGGAGATAGTAGCATTGAGGAATGCAGCAGGACACTGCCTATAAATCCCCATTAAATAAATACCAGGTTACACCGTAGCTATCGGCTATCAAGAACAATCGTTTCCTAGTTTGAGCTCACCTCCACATCCCTGTGAAACTGTAGATAATGCTGACACAGCGGGGAAGCTCTGGGGGAACTAGGTTATCCAGAGTAGCCAGTAGCGATGGAAAGCCAAAAAGTACCAAGTACTTCACATAGAAGAACTGCACCAAGGCCAGCGCCAGACCACCTGCCATACCACGGGAAAGGAGGAGGGAGAGAAAAGTTTTTTTTAATGTATTTATTTATT